>CM046815.1:23150234-23315642 GCA_025617385.1 Murraya koenigii
ATTTCCGAGATCCCTTTTATAATGCTGTAAATGTATTTTTCTACTGCAATCGATACCACTTACCTCCTATTATTTTTAGGAAAGACAATAACTCATTGACAACATAAATTTATAGTATTGTCTTTATTTTTAAATATACTTTTATTCGTATTTATTATTAATTCAATAAATCATATGAATAGAAATTAAAATAAAAGAATGTAAATACTAAAAATAAGAAATGTATATTTGGACATGGATATATAAAAATTAATAATAAGATATTTTCCTTATATTTTTATTATTTTTAAATAATTTTCTTATAATAAATATATATTTTTATATTTCCAAGATAAAATATCTAATAAATGACCCATGGAACCATTTTTTCCTTTATATTTTTTATGTAAGAGGGATTTTAGCTATTATTAAATTGTAAAAGAATAAGTGATATATATTGATTTCAATAAGGAAAAATCAACAATCTTCCTATATATATAATCATTCTCGCGGATGTCCACATTTAAAAAAAAAAATTATGAATTGGAGTTAACACCGTGCAGTATTATAGTTAATTGAACAAATAATGATAAATCAAAACATGTTAACACATATGGTGTTCATCCGAAGCTACATTTAAAAAAATGTGGGCATCTACAACTTGAAATATTATATATATATATATATATATAATATTTTACCAGATTATCAGAGGGAATGGAAATGAAGGTGTCTTTCCATGTCGAAGGATGAAAGTTTGCAAGAGGACGATAATTGTGCTTGACCGTCATCTCATTGCTTTCTTCCCCTCCTAGACATGCTTTCACTGATCTAGAAAGTGCTGCTGGTGATGATGAATTATTAGGGGCTACACATATTTTTGGGGTAAATTTTGTAAATGAAAGTGAAAAGCACGGAAGAGAGTTTGCTGGAAATGGTGATAGTGTCGGGGCCATGCATATATATATATATATATATATATATATATATATATATATAGTATAGAATGGAAGAATCAAGTTACCAATTGTACTAATGAAATTAATAAAGCTTCAGAAGCTTAGCCATATTTATAGAAAAAGGCGACCAATATTTTATGATTTGAAGGAAATCCTTAATTTAATATGTAGTAACGGTAATTGGTGTTTACTTGGAAGTGGTCGACATGATTGTTAGCTAATTAATTAAATTTAAAGCAATTATACATTTCTTTATTCATAGGAATTGACTGGTGAAAGCGAAATCCTCTGATACTTAATTAAATCGTGATTCCAATCACCTTAGGTTGATGGCGAATCGTTTTCTTGGTTTTTAAATATATATTTTTTAATGCTTAATATGGTAGGACATTGCTGTATAACAATGTTAATTTACTATTTCAAAGATTTGTTTTTTTTGACAGGCATCCACTATCATCAATAATTAAGGTAGCTAAGATTCACAGAGTACTCTCTACACAAGTCAGATTAGCATTCAACTCATTAAAATTATGAGATATTCTAAAATATTTTTATTGTATTAACCTCACTTAATACATGTATAATATATATACATATATTTTAAAAAAATTATAATATAATTAGTAATTATATTTATTTCATACACATATGTCATACATATATCAAATATGTGATGTGTAATATAAAATACTTTAAAATCTCCCCCAGATCATGCATAATGCAGCTTGAGGAAAATCCAATTCAACCTATTTTAAATCTCAATTCATCCCAATCCACATGCCAGTTGGGTTAGGTTCGGCTGTGTCCCAAAGATGCATTTTTCAATATTTTTTTATAATATTACAAAATGAAAATACTTAAAAAATAAATTAATTAATTGAAACAATTAAAAATAAAACAGATATGATACTTTTCCCTCGTAATTTATTAGTAAATGTTCTACGCTTTCATTTTTAAGTCATTGGAGAGTTTGAAAGGTAAAAGGTAAAATTTTGAAGGAGTCTTTCCATATAGTAGGATGAAACTCGATCTCTTCAAGAATCAACATATCACTTAGGCTCTTTCATAGAATCTCTTTTAACTGATTTGGTTCTTCTAAGTGATATTGTGATGGATTTTTCTTTTGCCACAGATTATAATATGAAATCTACCAGATCTTGACCTGAAAGAAAATCACATTACAATACACCAAATAGGACAAGAGAAACGAAACCACCAACATAAACACAAAACAGCAACAAAATACATTTCTTATTGTTAAATTTATGATAACAGTAATACATTTCTTATTCTCATGGAAAATGACAGTTTTTTTTTTTAAATTATATTTTATTTAAAAAGGAGTGGATAGAGTTGAAATTAAAAATTTAACCCCTTTATCTCTTCTGAAATTTAAGCTCAGTTGACTAATTAAAAATTGCTTGAAATGCACTCTACCTACGGCCAAGGCCCTGGGGGCGAAATGTCAGGTTAAGCCTTCCTATACCTTCCATAGATCGTATCAATAATCCGTCAAAGAAACCAGCAAGTATGTGATGGTGTGCTAACCAGCTAATTAACTATTTCAAACTTTTATTTATTTATTTTTGAAGAAAAGAGAGTAATATTCACCCAAATAACAATTACACAATATCTGGACTCTTGTAACACAGCATCGATGGCTAACTTTGCCAAAAGATGGCCCCGTTGTACTCTCGGAGTATCCACCTTATGACCTTAAAACAATTTTCAGCTAGCAACTCATTATTTTTATTGATGACCCACTCAACCTTACATCCGCTATTTAAAAAAAAAAAAAAGAAGAATTTTTCAAATGATTAGGTCAATAATTTTCATCCCAGCAAAAGCATAACAAAAAAGAAACTGGAAAAATTTATGGCTTGTACTGCCATTTGTCAAGATTTTGTTAATAGTCATTAAATATAATAAGCATACATATCTTCAATAATTAAGCAACTAGAAGACCCTACCTTGAATTTTTTTTTTTTAAAACAAGAAGCAAATAAAACTAAAATAATTAAAAAGTGTTGTGAAGCATTCGGTGGCTCTCTACTTGTCAATATTAATTTTCTACCAATTTGGCGCGATTGATTGTTGCTATAAATAGCCAATCAAATGAGAAACAGATTACATATTTCCATAGGATACGAGATGAGCAGGACATTATTATTTAGTATATTAACAATTTTTTTAAATTTTTATTAAATATACACACACAGACTGCATGAGGCTTGAACCTAATACCTAAGTTTATTAAGGTTGCCTACTAACTAATTCAGCCCTCTTTTAGATATGATAATATACATAAAATTTTAGAGTCGGTTTAGGTTCGCGGTGGTTGAATGAAATAAGTTCTTTTTATTATACAAATGAAATAAGTTGATGATTAAAAAAATGGTTTAATGTTTGGCAAATTATATTTTTACAGTTGTTGTGAGTTTAAAAATAGAGTACATGAGTTTAATAAATTTTATTATAAAAATAATATTTTATTATATAATAGCCAAAATAAACATAAGCAAATTACAAAAATTGATGAAGGAAAATGTTTGAAACCCCATAATGGTTTTGTTTTGTATAACAGGAGAATTTTGGAAATTGGATGCTTTTATAGACTCCTTGTGTGTTATATATTAATGACCATGTCATGCCTCGATCCTGAATTAAGTAATTACTAAATCATGAGCCGAGTTCAATGTCAAACCATCACCACTTGAAAAATTCTCTCATTAATTATTATTGCCATACAATTTTTCATATAAAGTGATGCTAAATATGTAGAAGGGTGACCTCCACTATCTCTCACCCTTTCTTAATTTTAAAAATGCAAAAACTAATAAAATCATATCTTTCTCTCACCTTTGTTGACATTTAACATTTTTCATATACAATTAGGTCTACCTGCTACCCCTTGTGAAATTGATTATTATAATAGATGATAATAATGTACTGAAATTGACATGGAAGAAATTCGATAAATATTTTTATAAAAAAAACACAAATATTATCAAGAGTTTTTGTTAATTATCAAGTCTTTGAAAATTGAAAAAGTTGTGTCCTTAATCACTGAAATTATTAATTAGCCAATTTGCTTTAATATACAATATTATCAAGAGTTTTGTTAAACTTGAGAGAAAAAGAATAAAGAAAAAGAAATTTTGGAACACATCGTTATGAGGCTTCGGTTTTCAAACCATTCACATTTTGATGCCATGATCCCTTGTGCCCTTTTTTATGTGAAATTAGTAAAATCTTTATGCACAAATTAAAAACACTAAACCAAGAGATTAGTTGCTGTAAACAGCTTATTTCATAAGTTTAAAAAAATAATATTTGGTAAATATTTCAAAAATTATTTATTTTACAAGTTTCTCCATTTTGTAAGTTATAAAAAGAGATGAGAGGTTATTTTTTTATAAATAACTTCTTAAATAAGGCACCACACATTTTTAAAGTTTTAATTATAATCTTAATATTATAAGAAAAAGCCATAAATCGTAATATATGAATAAAAATAATTTATATTTATATTTATTTTGCTTATGATATAATAAAATAGTACTTTTATAATAAAATTTATAAATTGCATGTAATATGCTTTTAAACTCACGGAACCATACAATTTATTAAACACAAAGTATTTTTTTTTTTAATTAGTAACTCATTTCATCTGTACAGCAGAAGTCACTTATTTCATCAGCTACCTTAATCCTAAATTAGCTCTTAATCTTATTTGCACAATGCAAAATAGTCAAAATTTATATAATATATAGAACAAATAAAATAAAAAGAAAAAAATCCAAGCTATGTTTTTCTCTCCATAGCAGCATTTTCTTGCCGGAAGAGGTTGCAGCATTAGACCAGACAGCCATTGACTAATAAACTTTTTTGGAATAAAAATAATTAGACATAGAAAGGCTCTCTAAAGTAAGCTTTTAATCTTGTGGCAAATGGCAATCGTCTCTCCTTCTTCTCGTAATTTATATGAGATGACATGGATCGAGAACTTGGTTTTTTGTCTGTGTGTAAATTAACTTATCGATTTTGCCAATTTAGCAGGACACGGGGCATACTATAATAAATACATGCGTATGAGGCTAGCTAGCTAGCTCCGCACTGAGTCAAGAAAATTCCAACTTCTACAAGAAACCAGTGTTTATAATCTAGATATGACACAGAAATTAAGAGATTAATTTTATTAGAGAATTTCCTTGAAGAATAGAGATGATGTAAAATCAAAGCTCTAATAACATTTACATACAGGACAAAGACTTAGAGATAAAAACGAAATTAATAACATGATGCATTTGGAGCTCAGCTGCCCATAATATCATGTCAATTTCTCCGACCTTCCTATCTAGGAGAGTTGAAAACAATTATGTTCAGAAATTATGGGGTTATTCTTGGTTTTCTTCCCTTTTATGCAGTTACTTCTTTAGCTTTCGTAGTTTCATCTTGCACTTGCGCACTCACAGCTGCTCTGCCATCATGATGAACGTTCTGCCTTATTTCAATACAAACCTGAAAGTGCTTGATCTACGTAAGATGAAGATTTCTTCTCTTATAACTCAAATCCTAACAAATTCATCTTCTTTGACATCTTTATTTCTATGAGACTGCGGATTGCCAGGTGAATTCCAGCTCAGGTCTTCCAATTACCCAGCCTTTCCTTTCTCAATGTGGTGTCCAATACAAGTCTGAGATTAATTGCCAGTATTTGACAAGACAAGTCCCTTTGAAGAATTGAGGTTTTCAGGCAGAAAATTCTTTGGTGCAGTTCCGGATTCAGAAGAGAATCCTAAATCCTTATCTTACTTGGATATCAGTGACTGCAGTTTTGTCACATTTCCATCTTCAATTGCAAATGTTCATCTGGACCTTTTATATAGTAACTATTTTACGTACGTTGCCTGCTTATAGGAAATCTTGGTTCTTTGAAAACATTGGATCCCAAATTCAGTAATTTCTTTGGTCAAGTCCCATCTTCACTCGGTAATCTTTCTCAAATCAATTATTTAGATCTTTCTGGCACTCAAACATGTGTTGCAACCAATTAGATGTTACAATCCTAGATTTGGTCATGAATTTCATCCGGCTATCGTCTCTCATGCTTTTGGCTAATGGACTAACCGGTCACATCCCATCACAAATTGGAAATCTAATTAATACCGATTTGTATTCTCGAGAGCTGCCCTTAAATCAATTCCAAGTTCCAATTCCTAACTCTATCTTTGAACTCAAGAATCATCGAACTCTTGACCTTTATTGAAATAAATTGAGTGGCACAATGGACCTGGAAATGTTTCTTGTCCAGCTCAAAAGTTTAAACGAGTTGGATCTCTTATTAAACAGTTTATCACCACTCATTCAAACCAAAACCTTTGTTCTCAACACTTATCCTCAGAAATTTAGAGTTTTGGTTTGGATTTCCTGCATAACCAAGATCAATTGCAGTCGTTACAACAAGATACCTGGCCAAATTCCCGGATGGTTGTTAAATGCAAGTACAGGAAGTTTGAAGTTCTTGAACCTTTTTTCCAATCTTTTAGCTGTTGGTCAAAGTCCTGTTATTATTCCATGGAATAATCGACTCACTTTGGACCTTGGGTCTAATGTGCAGGAAGGAACCACTTTCAGTTCCAGCAGTGCCCTCCATTCACTAGCTAGTTTCAAACAACATGTAAATTGGCAAAATTCCTTCCTTTACGTGCAATTTGAACTATCTTCAGGTTCTTGATTTATCGTATAACAACTTAAGCGGCTTCCTCATTGTTTAGGTAATTTCAGTTCTTTGTTGATATAGAACCTGCGAAGCAACAAATTTCATGGGAACATTCCTCAAACCTTGTCGGAAAGATCAGGATTGCGGATGATTGATTTAAGCCATAATCTATTATGTACAGGGGAGCATTCAAGGTCATTGATCAGCTGCAAAATGTCATGTTTCTTCATCTTGGGAATAATAAACTCACTGATGTTTTTCCCTTCTCGGTTGGGAAACAATCCACGGTAATCCAACAGATTCCATTATACGACAAACGAACCTGAAATCTCAGCGTTTATGACCTGCGGATTATTGATCTATCTGTTGGTTTTAGAAAACAATGAAAATAACACAGAGAAATTTGGGGCTGTAAATTCCTAATTTCATTGCTGCAATATCTGATTTTATACAAAGAAAAGAAACAAACAATGCCAAATTGTCTGCCTACATATCAGGTATTTGTAACATAAATTAAAACAAATTGTTCCTACAATCTTGCAGAATATTATTGACAGCATAACCATAACTTGCTGTTTTTATTTTTGTCCAAATCCTGCAGCAAATATAGCATTGTCATCACTCCTCCTTGCTATTTTTGCTGCAGACACCAATCTTTTTCTTCAATAATTCAAATCTAAATTTTGACAGTCCCTTTGTCAAAATGTCAGCCAACTGATCTTCAGTCTTGCAATGCACAAGCCTAACTTCATTATTCTTCTGGACTTCTCTAACAAAATAATACTTGATTTTGAAATGCTTTGTCTTTCCATGGAATACTGGATTGTTAGAAATTGCTATGGCAGCTTGGTTATCAACAAAGATTTCAGTTGCATCATTCTGGATCATCTTCAAATCTGTCATAAGCTTCCTTAGCCATAAAGCTTGATTGACTGCAGTAGCAGCTGCAACATATTCAGCCTCTGCAGTAGACTGAGCTACAATTTCCTGCTTCTTTGAACTCCAACAAAACAACCTGAACCAAGGCTAAACAAGTAGCCTGATGTGCTCCTCATATCATCACAAGATCCAGCCCAATCACTGTCAGCAAAACCATGCAAAACCAGCTTGTCTGCCTTCTCAAACTTTATTCCAAGATCCAAAGTTCCCTTAATATACCTGAGCACCCTCTTAGCACCCTTATAGTGCAACTCACTTGCACAATGCATATACCTAGACAACAGACTTACAGCAAACATTATATTAGGTCTTGTTGCTGTCAGATACATCAAACAACCTATAACACTCCTGTATAATGCCTCATCAATCTTTTCAGCACCATCATCTTTACTAAATTTCTCATTTTGAGCCAAAGGAGTACATACTGACTTACAATCCTCCATGTTAAATTTCTTCAGCACTTCCTTGACATATTTTTGCTGTCCAATGAAAATTCCTTGCTGTGACTTTTGAATCTCCAGTCCTAGAAAGAAAGCCATCTCTCCCAAATCAGTCATTTCAAATGTTTGCATCATTTGAACCTTAAATTGCTCCACCAGTTCTACATTGCTTCCTCGTGACAAGCAAATCATCAACATAAAGTGAAACAACTATCGGTTCATGATTAATAACTTTGATATACAAAGTTGATTCACTCATGCTCTTGTTAAAGCCTATCTTGACAGATGATCATCAATCCTGCATGTACCGGGCTCTTAGGGCTGCTCAAACCATATAATGCTTTCTTTAACAAGTATACTTTCTTTGGATCATTAGCCACAAAACCCTCGGGTTGCTCAACAAAGATTTCTTCTTCTAAGTATCCGATTAGAAAGGTTGACTTCACATCAAGCTGATAGATTTTCCATTGCTTTTGTGTTGCAAGTGCTAGAAGCAATCGATGGTATCCATCCGTGCTACAGGTGCAAAAGTTTTTGAAAAGTCTACACCAAATAGTTGAGCATACCCTTTACAACCAGACCTTGCTTTGTATTTGTTTACGGAACCATTTGCATTAAGTTTGGTTCTATAAACCCATTTCACACCAATAGGCTTCTTGTGTAGTGGTGCATCTACCAGCTCCCAAGTTTGATTCTTGTGAATCATCTTGATCTCATCTTCCATTGCTACAACCCACTTTGGATCCTTAATGACCTCATCATATCACTCGTAGGTTCAAACACGACCATATTGCAATTTTGATAAAATTTTGTAAGTGGTCGAGTACCTCTTATTGGCTCATCATCAATTATATCATCTTCCTGCAATTCGATTCTTCTTCTTACGAACAAAATTGTTCGGTGTCTCTGTAACCCAATTCCATCTTGCGACTTCATCAAATTTGACATCTCACGCTTACTATGATTTTTTCATCAAAGGTTGATAAACTCTATAACCTTTGGTGAGATTACTGTATCCTACAAAGACTCCATATTCGGACTTTTGATCCAACTTCCCTCTTTTATATCCGGAACATGAGTAAAACACAAACAACCAAAACTCTCATGTTATGAATGGAGGGTTTAAAACCATACCGAGCTTGAAAGGTGTTTTTCCTTTTAAAGCCTTTGTTGGTAACTCTGTTACGCATAAATCTGATTGTATTGATGACCTCGATTCAAAACATCTTTGGCATTTCCTTCTCAAATAATGAGACACCTTGCCATCTCCATAATTGTTCTGTTTTTCCTCTCACTAACACCATTTTGTTGAGGTGTATAGGTGGCTGCAAGTTGATGTTCAATCCCTGCGACTTTGCAAAACTTAGCAAATTTATCATTTGTATACTCGATTGCCATTATCGGACCTAATCACCTTGATTCCACAACCACTTTGGTTTTCAATCCATGTTTTAAACTTCCAAAACACATCAGCAACTTCGGACTTTTGTTTGAGAAAGTAAACCCAACATATTCCGCTAAAGTCATCAATAAGAATCATAAAGTACTGTTACCACTTAAGGATGTAGTCCTCATAGGTCCACAAACATCGAGTGTGAATCAACTGAAGCTTCTCAACTGCTCTACATGCCTTATTAATAGGGAATGGCAATCTGTCTTGCTTTCCTAGTGACAAACTCCACACACTGTTGCTCCTCCTCCATTGAAAGTCATTCCTTGCACAAGACTATTTTTCGCATATAATCTAATGCGGAATAATGACAATGCCCCATCCGTTTATGCCATAACTCGACTGGTTCAAAGCACATGGATATGCACTAGATTCATCCTTGTTCCAATTTAAACTGAAACTTTTGTCTGTTCATTTTCATAGAGAACAACACTACACCATTTGGGTAGTAATGACACACTTGTTATTCTTAAATACAACGAATAACATTTTTCAAGCAATTGTCCCACACTTCAGTGATTTTGATTAATTTTAGGAACAAGTAATACATCGAAATTAACTTTATACCTTCCGAGCTTTTTATTGCAATGATCCCTTTACCTTTTACCTCAATATACTGCCCATTGCCAACTTTTACTCTTGACACCTCGACTTATTTACTTCTTCAAAAGAGATTCATCAAAAGACATGTGATTTGTACATCCACCTGTCTATAAGCCGATCATCATTTGAACTGCTACTTGAAAAACAAGACACAACAAAAGTTGCTCTTCACATTGTTGATCCACTGCTTGAGCTTGATGTTTTTCTTGTTGTTTGTTTTACACACCTCTCTATATGCCCCATACGCTTGCATGCCTCGCATTGAATGTCGGTCGAAACCAACATTTCTTTTGTGAATGAGAGGTTTTCTTACAGTGAAGGACATGGGAAATGCTTGACCTTACTGCCTCCATGGATCTTGCTTTCCTCTTTCTTGTAATTCCTCTTATTCCATTGTTTTTCTTCTATCGCTACCTTGTGCTTGATCGACTTCCTTCACTTGAAATGCTCCTTCAATTGTATCCTCATTTACGTAAGCTCTCCTTTGTTCTTGAGCGTGCGAGTGCATTAATGAGCTCTCCTAATGTTATTATTGATATATCTCGGACTCTTCAAGTGAAGAGATTTTAGACTCAAATCTCTCGAGCAAGGACACGGAATCTTCTCTGCAATTCTTCTATCGAAAACTCTTCCCGAGCATTCCGATCTTATTGGCAATCATCCGTAACTTATCCGTATAGTCCTTAACCACTTTTGTCTCCTTCATTTTCTTCATTTCAAATTCGCTTTTCGGGTTCAAGACACGCATGTGTTTTGTCTCGATGTTCCCTCGATATTCGCCTTAAAAGATCCATACTGTTTGCTTTGTTTCACGAGTCATGATCTTTATAAAATTGCCTCTGAACCGTAGAATGGATGCATGTCTTGGCCTTATACCTCCTTTTTCTTTCATCCTCGTTATTCCTCATATGAGCTAATGGTGGATCCTCGGGTCCGCTTCCACCAAGTCCCATAAGTCACACGCTTGCGGTATGACTCCATTTTCACGACCCATATTTGATAATTTTCACCGTGAAAGCCGGAGGTGCAGATAAGAAACTATTTCCTGCCATATTGAATTTGATAGAAGATTAAGATAAGAAACTATTTCCGCCATATTGAATTTGATAGAAGATTAAGTGTTTGATTTGGTCTAGCGAGCCTCACGGGATACACTCACACACTTTATAGGTCCCTTAAGAATAAGGGCTCGATACCACTTTGTTGGTTTTAGAAAACAATGAAAATAACACGGAGAAATTTGTGGCTGTAAATTCCTAATTTCATTCGTTGCAATATCTGATTTTATACAAAGAAAAAAACAAACAATGCCAAATTATCTGCCTACATATCGGTATTTGATAACATAAATTAAAACAAATTGTTCCTACAATCTTGCGAGAATATTATTGACGACGATAACCATAACTTCGTTGTTTTTATTTTTTCCCAAATCCTGCAAGCAAATATAGCATCTGTCATCACTATCTCACAATGTCTTTATAGGTAAGCTTCCATCCAAGTACTTTCTATATTAGGAATCCATGAAAATTCATGCCTATGACAGTGATGAGCTTGAATATTTGGAGGATGAACCATTATCAATCAACATTTCCAGTTTTGATTCTATATATTATGGGTTTTATCAATATTCTTTAACAATGAGTAACAAGGGCCTAGATGTTGAATATGACAAGGTCTCAAATATCCTCGTAGGGATTATTTTCTCGAACAATAGATTCACGGGAGAGATTCCAACATCCATGGCCAAGCTAGAAGGGCTTCGAGTTCTTGACATTTCTAACAATAATCTGCAAGTCCTATTCCTTCATCTCTAAGTAACCTAACAAGGTTAGAATAGTTGGACCTCTAAAATAACACACTCACAGGCGAGATTACTCAGTAGCTAACAGGACTCACATCCCTCGCATATTTTGATGTGTCACACAACCATCTCATAGGAGCCATTCCTCAAGGAAAGCAATTTGATACATTTGAGAATAGTTCATATGAGGGGAATTTGAGATTATGTGGTGAGCCTTTGTCAAAAAAATATGGGAATCCTAAGGAGGCCTCACAGAAAGAAGATCATGATGTTCTTGGTGATGAAGAAGACTTTGGCTCTCCTTTTGCATTTGGTAGGAGAGCATTAGCAAACATCGATGGCTTGTCAAGATTTTTTGTTGGCAATTGAAATGCATGCAGAGCAAAAGGAGACATAATGAATGTAACTTCATTTTAATCATATATATACTTCATGTTTAATTTTATCACATGCATGGTACCGTAGAAAATAATATTTGAAACTTTTGTTAAAGTAAAATTATGAAATCATAGACCACAATCTGGATCAAGATGAAATCATAGACCACAATCTGGATCAAGTTGTTGAAATTTGGCAATGCTTCATATGATGGAAATCCAGGACTGTGTGGAGAACCTTTTGTCAAAAAAATGTGAAAATTCTGAGGCTTCACCAGAAGAAGATATACACTCAAAATCTCTATTCGCATTTGGGTGGAAGACAGTTAAAAATAACCTAAAATCACACTAATCTCTCAAAGAGCTCTCTCTCAATGCAAATTGAATTAAGTTGAAGCAAGCTCTCTATCAATGAAAATTGAATTAAGTTGAAGCATCACGTGAAATTAACTAGATATAAGGTATATTTAAGATTGAATTGTTATAACTTTTAATATTCATTTATTTTGTACTATAAATTTTCTAAGAATCAAATAAAGTTTCTATAAAATAATATTGTTGGGACTCAAAAAAATATTATTTTAGCAGAGTTATTTATTTGTCAATAAATGAATAATTTATTAATTTACTGGTAAAAGAATATTTATTAATTTAAGAAAAGTTTTATGTTTTAATTACTTGTATAATCTTGGTACATATACTATTACTTTACTAAGGTTCAAAGATCTAAAATTGACGTATGTACTTTTTAAATTTAATACCCTAAAGGATAAACTGTTCCATATTCTTAAAGTACATAGAACATAAATTCTAAAAATACATTAGCCATTAGAATATAAATTCTAACAATATTTCGGTCATTAGTTTAGTTTTCATTCTCAATCATTAGATGCATAGTTTGAAAAAGAGTTAAATTGAAAAAAAATGAAGATGTCAAGAAAAAGATTCTTTAATATTATGAGTGTATATTTTAGTTATTATTAGTAAGTTTTTGTTAGTTGACTAATTATTAATTTATATTTTCATTAGGTGTTAAGAGATTAGAAAAAATTATTATCTAATGCATATATCAGTGGTAAATGCATAAAGATGACATCCATTCAAATAGTCTAAATTTGAGTTCAGACTAGTACTAAGGTGTTATGAGATATAAATTATAGTTGAAAAAATAAAAATTATGATTTTAAATAATAATTTTGATAATAATAATAAAAGTATTATAGATTGTTTATTATATAAATAAAATCATTTGAACGGTAAAAAAAAATTAAATAAATAAACGTACAAACCAAATCAAGGGCTTAAATTCTCAAAAACGACTTGACTTTGAATAGAAGCGCCTATCACAATGTCCCAATTTTTTTTTTAAATTGAAATTATAGGTGCAACATTTGCCAGCCACCTACCTACCGGCACAATAAAGAAAGTTAGAAGAAAAACTTCAAAACGCGTGAATCAAGAAGAAAAGGCAACATGTCCCGAACTATGTTTTTTCCCACTCCAAAAACACGTGGTTTATTTAGATTTTTTTTTTTGGCTTTCGTTTGATGTTTTTTATGGCCTGGTTCGTTGTAGATGGGATACAAATAATCTCTAAGACATAAAATTTGTTGATCAACTTGAATTAATTGATTGATTGAAGTGTAACCATCAATTTCTTACTACACAAGTCTTCTGCCCGTTTCTTCACGTACGTCTTGTTGATCGCAAAAAGCCAATTATATTTTCGGGGACGGCCACGCTGGGGAACTTGAATTTCACTAACAAGCATTAAGTCTACAAACAATTTTGACTTTTGAGTCCTTGCTTCTTAGAATATTATAAGAGAAATTGAAAAAATAATTACCGTGACTAATATGTTAATTGCCAAATAAAATTTGAAACAAATTAAAAGAATTCAAACTTATTTTTCACGAGGGGGAAAATAAATCGGACCAAAAGTAAAAAATATTGTAAATAAAATTATTTATATAAATGCATGTATCTCTTAATTAGTTGTTGTTGTTGGGGCCGACGTTGCTGGATTGAAGAGCAGAAGTGCCCAAGATCTGAGGTGGTGTCATTGGAGTTTGAGTTTGAGGTAACATGCCCATGTAAGGAGGTGGTGCCATTCCAGTCTGATCATAAATTGTCTGAAACAACGGAGGCAATGCACGATAAATCCCGGCAACCTCCCTCACGGCGGAGCTACTTGCATCGCCTCCGCCAGCCCCACCACCGCTTTCATTAGTAGTACTCCAAATGTTGAGTTTTGGTTGCAATCCACGGACAGCTTCAGCATTAATCCTACCCATCTCTTGATACACGCCTCTATCGACCATTAAGAAGTCTTTCACGGCTCTATTATCGCCTCCCAATGCTGTTGATATGGACTTGAGACACGCTCCTTGGGCTTTTCCAAGTGTCAAAGACAACTATTAAATATTAAAAATTAGTACACTTTCCTTCGTTTTTGATCCGATCATAATTATATACAAAAGTATAAAACTATTTTTTAAATATGAAAATTATTTTAAAATCTATATATTGTTTCATTTATTTAATGCTATATTTTTATTAATTATAAAATTTTAGGGTCAAATTTTTAAGTTTATAGAATCAAAGAATATTATGGTTAAAATGAGTCATAACGGCCCTTATTGAAAATTGGAAGGGTAGGTATCTCATTTTTCAAAAAATTAATAAAAAGTGGTTTTATTTTTTTAAGTATTTTTCCATACTAGTATCCAAATTAAATTCTCACACAAATATAATTTTTATGTTCAACACATTTTTAAACCACGTGAATATTGAAAACAATTTATACGTAATTAAGAACCATGTGGGAGTTAAAAATATTTTTTTTAGTAAATATATATATTGATAGTTTTCTTTATAACTTTGTGTGGTCGAATAATTTGATACTCAATCTAAATACACAATTAACTGACTTTATATTATCTTTATTTGTTTATCTATTATTATCTTTAAGACGTAGTTCAAAGAAATCAACATTAACCAAAAAAAAAATTTACAATTGCGTAATTAAGATATTGCGTGGTAAAAAATTATATTATGATAATAGTCTAAGCTAAATAAATATCCTAATTTTTAGATATTATAATATTAAACGTGTTTATGATTTTTTTAAATTAAAATACTTTTCAAGTATTACATATCAAATGTTACATTGAAATGCTAAAAATATTAAAAATACAAATCGATTTTAAATTATATTTCAATTTTTAAAAACTGTTTTTAAATCCCAACTCATTTTATAAACGTATTACTTATTACACAAGTCTTCTGCCCGTTTCTTCGGGACGGCCACACCGGGGAACTTGACTTGGACGAAAAAGTCATTTAAGTCCACAAACGACTTTGGCTTTGAGTGCATGCTTCTCCGGATGCCACCAAATTCTCATACATCGTAGCCACAAGATAAAACAAACTTCTCAATTTCTACACAAAATGACAAAATGATTTGAAGGTAAGCACGACACTGCAAAATGCTTTCACTTGAATCAGACCATAAGGAACAGGCCCAAAATGTCGCCAATCTCTGGAAGCGTAAAGGTTATCCCCTCTTATACCCAAACATGCCCCTTTCGGGCTAACCAAAAATTTCAATTCCAATGGCAATATCACACAAAAGATTGAACTGCAAAACCCAATTGCTTCAACTAATTTCATTAAATATTGTTGAAATAAATAAGAGTAAAGGCGAACGACACGGAAATTTTCCCAATGTTAGGCTTCTTTTGCTAATACTCCCCATTTTCTCATCTCCCGCTATCGTTTCTTCTTTGCATTAGTTTCTGGTTGTCTCGCTCTCTGCCCCTCCCCCTGGTTTTGTTATTTGAGGAACCTGAAACGGCGGCGTATTATTATATTAGGTCAAGATGAGGATTGGGTCTCGGTTAAGATGCCCATTTTACTTTGTAGCCTTGTACGTCACATATTTATATTTACTTCTGAATATTTAATAGCCGATAAAGTGAGGATATTTAATTTCTGATTTCTCTTACTAACCCTTATTTTTCTTATTTTAATTTGAAAATTTTAAAATATAAACTTAACTTTTAAATTTTATCCTTTCTTTTCTCTCCCCTCTCTCTCATTCTCCTCCAGTCTCTCATCTTCATTTTCAGTAAATACTAAAGATTATTAAACTTTCCTTCATATTTTTTGATTTTTATGTACTGAGAGCAATAATTTCACATCATCAAACAGCCCTTTTTTACCCAAATCATAATTATAAACAAATGTAACAATAGCAGAATCATGATTTAGAATCTTGATCATATCCTCATTCTCATGATCTCGACTTGTGGAATTAAATTAAACTCACATGGATAAGATTTCTTAATTTCCGACAAACGACTTTCACTTGGAGCGCTTTTCCTAATGCCACATACTCATTCATCCGACTGGATAAAACTTCTCGATTTCCACAAATTAATTGACTCGGAGACATTAAATATGCCAATAATTATTTTATAAAAATTGCTGGTTTTCCTATATAAAGGCAACGCCATCATACTACTCTATGCACGCATGTCATAAAAGCAAAATAACTGAAAAGCCATTTCAAAATTCCTGTTGAGACATAATGGGGTTATCTTTAACTTTCTTCACATTTATACATTTAGTTTATTCCTTCTTAATATTTCATCTTGCAGTTGCTCACTTCATTTCTTCTATTCAGCCACTCTGCCATGATCATGAGCGTTCTGCCTTGTTGAATTTCAAGGAAAGCCTTGTCATTAATCAGACTGCTTCCTCTGATCCTTCTGCTTATCCCAAGGTTGCATCATGGAATCTGGATGAAAAAAATAGAGACTGCTGCTCATGGGACGGTGTCCAATGCAATGAAGACACTGGTCATGTTGTGGAGCTTGATCTTGCTAGCAGTTGCCTCTATGGTTCTATCAACTCTACCAGCAGTCTCTTTCAGCTTGTCCATCTGCAACGGCTCAGTCTCTTCGATAATAACTTCAATTTCTTTGAAATCCCTTCTGAAATCTCTAACTTTTCAAGGCTAACCCATCTAAATCTCTCTCAGTCCGCTTTTTCTGGTCAAATACCAGCAGAGCTGCTGGAGCTCTCCAATTTGGAGGTCCTTGATCTATCTTTTAATAATGATTTTGATTCTTTTTCTCTAAAGCTCCAAAATCCAGGTCTAGCAAATCTAGCTGAGCATTTAACCAACCTGAAAGCACTTAATATTATCAATGTCGAAATTTCTTCAACAGTTCCTCATACTTTGGCAAATTTATCTTCTTTGCGTTTCTTATCTCTCATTGGATGCCGTTTGCAAGGTGAATTTCCACCAGAGATTTTCCAGTTACCCAAGCTTCAATTCCTTGGTGTGATGATGAACCCAAATCTCACTGGATATTTGCCACAGTTCCAGAAAAGCAGTCGCCTTGAAAATTTGGGACTCTCAACCACGAGATTTGCAGTTAAGATTCCTTATTCAATAGAAAATCTTAAATCTTTATCTTACTTGGATATTAGTGACTGCTTCTTTATAGGAAATATTCCATCCTCACTTTTTAACCTTACCAAGCTCGAATATCTACACCTTTCTGGTAATAGATTTTTGGATGAGTTGCCTACCTCCATTGGAAATCTTGCTTCTTTGAAAAGTCTAAAAATTTATTCAATCAATTCCTCAGGCACACTTGCTTCACTTGGTAATCTTACTCAACTCAGTTCATTAACAATTTCTGCCAGCAACTTAGTTGGTGATATCCCGTCTGCTTTCATGAACCTAACAGATCTTACTAGTTTAGATTTGAGTCAAAACCAATTAACTGGTCCAATCCCATATTGGTTGATGAACCTAAAAAAAGTGTCCGCTCTTAACTTGGGGTTTAATCAACTGAGTGTTCAAA
Organism: Murraya koenigii; assembly: GCA_025617385.1. NCBI lineage: Eukaryota > Viridiplantae > Streptophyta > Magnoliopsida > Sapindales > Rutaceae > Murraya > Murraya koenigii. The sequence continues at coordinate 23,168,387 of CM046815.1, forward strand.
TTCCAATTGAAATTAGGAACCTATCTCAACTGCGGCTTCTGCAATTTTCATCGAATTAATTGGAAGGCTCTATTCCAAGCTCTATCTTTGAGCTTAGGAATGTTGAACGTCTTGACCTTTCCTTCAACAATCTCAGTGGCACAGTGGATCTAAACATGTTCCTTCTTAGCTTCAAAAGTTTACAAGCACTTGTTCTCTCGTCAAATAAAATGCAACTGCTCACAAGTACCACTTCAAGTACCAATACGCCGAAACTTGTTATTATAGGATTGACATCATGCAACCTTAGTGAGTTCCCATCTTTTTTGCACAACCAAGACCATTTGATATCACAGGATCTTTCCTCTAACAAGATAGCTGGAAAAATACCCGAATGGTTGTTCAGTGCAGGTACAAATAATTTGGCTTATTTGAACCTTTCTTACAATCAATTGAACGGCTTCGAGCAGGATCTCTCCGTTCTTCCATGGAATAATCTTGGAGTTTTAGACCTTCATTTCAAACAATCAGCTGACTGGGGAAATTCCACTATCAATATGCAGTTTGAATCGTCTTCATGCTCTTGATTTGTCTTACAACAACTTATGCTGCATGCTTCCAGAATGTTTGGGCAATTTCAGTGCTGAGTTATCAGTATTAAAATTGCAAGGTAACAAATTTCATGGAAGCATGGGAGAATCCCGAAATCACTGGCAAAATGTGTGAAGCTCAAATTTATCCATCTTGGGAATAATCAAATCACTGATGTCTTCCCTTCCTGGCTGGGAACTCCTCCAGAGTTTGAGTTTCCGAAGCTCCGCATCATTGATCTCTCTCACAACAGATTTGGAGGCAATCTTCCGTCAAAGCACTTCGAATGTTGGAATTCCATGAAATATATCAATGCAAGTAACCTAACATATATGCATGAGACACTGAAACCAATTCCTTATCCTAAATTTACCTATTTTGGCTTTTGTGATTACTCATTGACAATGAGTAACAAAGGCACAGAGTTTGAATATGAGAAACTCTCAAATCTGATCACAGCAATTATTCTCTCCAACAACAGTTTTGTAGGAGAGATTCCAAGATCAATTGCTAAATTAAAGGGGCTTCGAAATCTCAACCTTTCCAGCAACAAACTGGAAGGTCATATTCCATCATCGTTGAAGAACCTAACGGTGCTAGAGTCATTGGACCTTTCCAGTAACAAGCTCTCTGGACAAATTCCTCAACAACTTGGGGGGCTGACGGCACTTGAAGTCTTTAATGTGTCAGATAACCTGCTCACAGGACCAATACCACGAGGGAAACAGTTCGAAACTTTTGGGAAGGGTTCATTTGATGGAAATCCAGGGTTGCGTGGAGAGCCTTTGTCAAAAAAATGTGACAACTCTGAGGCTTCACCACCAGAAGAAGATCCGCACTCAGAATCTCTATTTGCATTTGGGTGGAAGACAGTTGCGATTGGATATGCAAGTGCGACAATAATGGGAGTGATACTTGGGCATATCTTCAGCATAAGAAAGTATGAATGGCTTGCCAAGACTTTTCGACTGCAACCAAAGCTAATGTGAGGAGGAGGAGAGTCAGGAGACACAGGCAACGGATGTAATTAACCTTTTTTTTTTTTCTTTTTTTGAAGGGGCTACTTTATTGTGCTTTAAATTTCTTATTCCATTTTTTCTCCTATGTTTAATAAACATATGTACTAAATTATTAATACAAGTTAGCTAATAATTGATCAGCAGCTGTTTCTTTTTTTATTTTTTATTCAATACCTTATTAGTGTGATGCTATCCTGATTTGATTGAATGATCATGTATTTAATTAACACAATTTACACTAATAGTTGAAAAAGATTAGTACAGCATTCTCTTCTTCTAAACTTCAAAGGATATGATTTGGAAAAATATCATATAATTGATGATCAGGTCTTAGTGATTTTAGTACAATGGTCTGGGTTTTTGTGTTTTACTTTTCATAATTTCCATATATTATCTCGTTTTTGGGGCATTAACCCTGAATTTAATTAAAGAATCGCTTAAAATTACAAATTAATCTCTCAAAAGAGTTCTCAAACAAGGCAAATAGATTCAAATTTTTGAAGCATCAAGCTATTACTTAGGGTGCCATTTAACTACTGTAAAATAAAATCATTAATCATCAATTATGTGCCAATCGCATGATTGGTAAATATTATTTATCATCAAAATTCAATCATAAAGTTAGAAGTGGCGCTAAAGTAATTTGAATTAGAAATATCTTTATTGAATTAGAAATACCTTTAATCAAGTTGTTGAAACGTATAAAATATATTAGACATGTGTGTTACATATAGAATTTGCTTAGGATTTTAGGTTCTGTTTGGTAAAACTTTTAAATAGAAATTATTTATTTAGAGTTTTAATATTACCAAAAACAAAGTAATTACCAAAAATATTTGAGTTCTTTAGTTGTTAAAGAGAGTTTTTTCTTTTAAAATTGTATAATTAATTTAATAAACAAGTTTTTTTTTAAAAATTATGTTAGGAAAGAATGAAATAAGAAATAAATTAATTAAGGGTACTTTAGCCAGTTTAACTTCTAAAAAAGCTCTACAACTTATAATCTAAAAAAGCTCTACAACTTATAATCTGAAAAGTCTAAAATTTGAGTTTTTGCTAATGAACTTACAATAACTTATCTAAAAAATTATACTCAAAAAGTGACTAAAATAATACTGAAAATTAAAAAAAATTCTAAAATAAAATATATACTTTGGCCATTAGATAAATCATACCAAATTAGACTTTTTCTTGCATGGGAAAACAAAATAAAAATTTACAAATTAAATGAAAAATTAAAGTCTACTTACTCTACCTTTGTCTATCACAGTCCCAACCGCAAAGATGATAAAACTTTCTTAATTTACACAAAAATATTTACTGCTTTTTTAGAGCAGCGCCATGTTACAGGATGAGTGTTTTGCGCAGCAAACCTATGCGGCACTTAAACAACACTTACCGAAAGTTACTAAGTAAACCTTTGAACTTCTCGATAGCTAAGCCAAGAGGTTTTTCAAAAGTGCTAAAGAGAAGAGAGCTAGAGAGCAATTGAGCTAAATGTGGAAATTGTATTGCTTGAAAAAAATATTACAAGAGAGCTTACAAGAGTGCTTTGAGTGCTTACTCAATGCTTGGATGCTCAAATACCTAATGTCAACCCATATTTATAGGGAGGCTTGCCTAACTTTAGAGAATTCTATGCCTAGAGAGTTCTATATACATGTTCCAAATTCTAGAGAATTCTAGTGTATGTACAAGTGTGCTAGAGTTGCTAGAGTTTTGTGGAAGGTTCCAGAATCGGGCCAAGCTAGCACATCTTGGCTCATGGCATTGGGCCATTCTTGGGCTCAATTTGGGTGGCTTGTAATGTCCTCCCCCACCTAAGCTTGTAGTGTCCTCGTCGCGCTCTCGTGCTTGAACTTCTGAATGTGCTCCGCGAATTGCCACAAATTTTCTTCACGTTTCCAAGTGGCTTCGCTCTTGGGGAGGATTTTCCACTTCGCCAAGTACTCATGGTATGCTGGCACGCCCTTCCTTCGGATTACTCGATCTGCAAGGATGTAATCCATATTTTTGTCAAACGTGGTGACTACAGCTATTGGGGCACGCATTGATTCTCCGTTACTTGGGTCTCCCATATCTTTATGATAGGGCTTGAGAAGACTCATGTGGAACATCAGATGGGTCTTGAGTCTTGGCAGAAGTTCTAGTAGATACGAGACGTTGCCTATACATTAGACAATTCGGAAGGGTTCCTCGTAACACCTCACTAACTCCTTGTGGAATTTTTGTAGCGTCTTGAATTATTGGGACAAAAGCTTGATTATTACGTGATCACCTTCCTTGTACTCAACGTACCGTCTCATTGTATCTGTCTATTTTTTCATTTTCCTCCCGACTTTATCGAGGTAAGCTTGAGTAATGTCTGCCTCTTCATACCATTCCTGAGCGAGCTTATGAGCCGCGAGGCTTTTTCCTCCGTAAGTTGAGGCTATAGTGTTGGGAGTTGTGGGCTAAAATCCTATAATGATTTTGAATCGGCTCTTGCCGGTAGCCTCGCTCTATTGGAGATTATAAGAAAATTGGATTACATCGAGCAACTTCGCCTAATCTTGTTGGTGGCGCTCACATAATACTTCAAGTACATTTCAAGGAGGCCATTGATGCACTCGGTTTGGTCATCCGTTTACGCATGAAAACTTATCGAGAACTTGAGATCCGTCCCCAACATCTTGAAGAACTCCGTCCAAAATAGTCCAGTGAAGTGTGGGTCACGGTCGCTTACAATACTCTTTGGGACTCCCCAAAGCTTCACTATATGCTTGATGAAGAGACGGGATGCTTGATCAGCTTTGCAATCTGCTGGTACTGTAATGAAAGTTGTGTACTTGCTGTATTGGTCGACCACAACCATGATGCTGTCGCATCCTTCAGACTTAGGTAAGGCCGTAATGAAGTCCACCGAGACACTTTTCCACAGCCTTGATGTTAGGGGCAGGGGCTCCAATAATCCTACTGCTAGTTGGTGGTCTATCTTGTCTTGCTGGCATATAAGATAAGTCCGCACATATGCCTCGATATCATCCAGCATGTTTGGCTAAAAGTATGAGGCCTGGACTAGTGCAGTGGTGCGCTCGATTCCTGGGTGACCAGCCCACTTGGAGTCATGGCACTCCTTGATTACTTTCTTGTATAAGTTTTCCCACCTTGGCACGAATAGCTGATCTCATTTGGCGAGGAAGATGCCTTCATCTTGCTAAAATCGCCTTATCTTTCATTTGAGAACTTTCTCCAATAGGTCCTTAGCAGCTGGATCTTGTTGGAGGCCTTCCTTGTTGTGTGAGATAATGTCGGACTTGGTTGGCTCGTGCTAAGTGTTGCCAATTCTGCCTTGTGCCTTAGTGCATCTGCAACAACATTGGCTTTCCCTAGTTTGTACTCGAGTCGATAGTTGAATTCCGCAAGAAAGTTTTACCACCTTGTTGCTTTGAACTCAACTTCTTTTGCATTTGGAAATAGCTTATCGCCACATTGTCCGTCATGATAATCAAGTGTGAGCCGAATAAGTAATGTTGCCACACTTGCAAGCAATGGATGATTGTGATCATTTATTTCTCTTGCACCATGTAACGCCTCTCCATATCATTTAGCTTCTGACTTTTAAAAGCTATAGGGTGGCTTTCTTGTATAAGGACTCCACCAATGGCGAAGTTGGAGGCATCCGTTTGTACTTCGAAGGCATTGTGTGATCCGAAAAAACTAGGACGAGCTCCCCCAAAATTACTTTCTTCAAGCCTTTGAATGCGTGTTGGTATTTTTTGGATTAATGTCATATTTGATTTTTCTTGCGAAGGTTGGTCAAGGGTGTTGCTTTGGCTGAGTAGCCTTTGATAAATTGACGATAGTAATTCGCGAACCCTAGAAATAAGCGAAGTTCAGGCACTTTTATGGGAGGCTCCTACTCGAGGATGGCCTTTACTTTAAAGTTATCCATCATTAGCTTCTTGGCTATTTTGTGCCCAAGGAACTCTACCTCCTCTTGAGCGAATGAGCACTTCTCTATCTTGAGGTAGAGCTCATTTTCTCGAAATACTTGGAAGACTTGTTGGAAATGTTCAGCATTCTCTTCGAGCGTAGTGCTATACACCACTATGTCATCCAAGTACACGATCACGAAGCGGTCGAGGAATGGTTGCAGTACTTTGTTCATGAGCGTGCAGAATGTGGCCGGTGTATTTGAAAAACCAAAATACATTACAAGGAACTCAAAAGATCCGTACTTTGTTACGCATGCTATCTTCGGGTCGTCTCCGTCGGTAATACGAACTTGGTAGTACCCAGAGTGCAAGTCAAGTTTGGTGAAGTATCGTGCTTTGCCAAGATGGACGAAGAGGTCTGCTATCAAGGGAATTGGATGCTTGTTTTTCATGGTGATCTTGTTGAGCGCTTTATAGTCAATGCACATCCTTAGTGAGCCATCATTTTTCTTTTGGAAGAGGACCGATGCACTGAATGAGGCTTTAGACAGGTGGACATAGCCTACGTCTAGTAAATCCGTGAGCTGTTTTTGTAGCTCTTCGAGTTCGGGTGGGGCCATGTGGTAGGCCTCAAGGCTGGAGATTTTGAACCTTGCTCTAACTCAATTTGATGATTCACCTCTAGTCTAGGTGGGAGTTTCTTTGGAAGCTTTGGTGGCATCACGTCCTTGAATTCTTTGAGGATGGATTGTATTATTGGAAGGACTTGGCTCGGAGTGTTTGCAGAATTTCCCCCCTCATTGAGCTCCTGGATGGACACTAGGAAGCTTAGATCCTTTTTAAAATATTTTTTGAATTACATGGTCGAAAACGTTTCTCCTTGGACTTGCCATGCTCCATTGGAACTATACATGCCTTACTCCCATTGAGGATGCTTAGGGAGTTCATGGCTAAAAGTAGGAAGGCATGGACTTGGTTGAAGAATTCCATGCCAAGGACCATCTTGAAGTCGTCTATAGGCACAATGGAGAAATTGAGCTTTCTGCTCCATGTGCCAAGTGCAACGTGCATGCCTGTGCCATGCCTACAATAGGCTTGGCGGGTGAGTTCACCACCTTTATTGTGCCTCTTTCCTCAGTAGTTGTAACATATGAATTTGTTATGTATTTATGTAAATAATTAATTTACTAGGGGGTTTATGTGATAAATTAAGAGGGGGTTTATGTGATATATCATGAGGGGTCTAGTTGATATTTTGTGGATGCTTATAAAAGAGTGGAAACCGGGTGAAATTTGAGCAAAACCGAGAGAGAGAGAGAGGAGAGTGTTTGACCCGAACCCGACCCTTACTCGACTCGAACTCATGAAACCGACCCGTCGGTTTCTCCCATTTCTGCCACCTCACCGGTCGAGCAAGGTGTCAAACGAAAGCTTGTGAGCCGGCCGTCCATCCGTCAGTCCTTGCTCTTGGGAAAATGTCGAGAACGCCACGGTGAAGCTCGAAAGTTCCGCGGGTTTCATGTGGACGATCGCCGGCAATTCCGGCCAGTATTGGCCACGCCACCGGTTGCAAAAGCTTCCCACCTCACCATCTTCCATTCCCGACCAGTCACCGCACCGAGGAGGCCGTTTTGCGCCGTCCGATCACCCCAGGAGCCGCCACTTCACGTGCTCGATCCGGCCGCCGCCGCGTAGGAGGACACCACCAGCACCGTTGGACGTACCTCGACGAGAAGTGTCTAGTCCGAGCTTCCCCACCGCCGTTGGGTCAATTTCGGTCAACGTTGACCGTAGGGGCATTTGGTAATTTCACGTATAGAGGGTAATTTCGTAATTTTCAGCTTTGAGGGTGATTTTGTAATCTGAATTGAGGATAAATTGGTAATTTTATGATGTTGTGGGTAAATTAATAAATTATAAAATTGAGGGTAGTAGAATTTCGGATTATATTAGTAAATTACGAATACGGGATTATTACGGTAAGCCGGGAAGATTGAGAGTTGTCATATTAGGACGAATATTTATTTAAGGCGTTATTTTTGCGAGATTAGTTCGAATTATAATTATGGAAAGTAATTATATCATTTCTGTAAAATAGGTGGATCTGCGGACGAGAATCTACCTGCTGACTTGGGTGATAGCTGAGTCTAAAATTATCACTTGTGAGTGGAATATATTAAAATTATTTGATTTTTTTTATATAGTAAGGCTTGTTTATGAAATAAATTCTGTTTATGATTTAAAATGTATATACATTGCTTTTGAGCATGATTCAAAGTTTTATTTGTTGATTCCGAGAATAATTTAAAGTGTTTACATATGATCTTCGAGCATGATTTAGAATGTTTATACATATGGATTTCGAACATGATTTAAAGAGTATATGATGGATCTTGAACATGAGATATATTGATTTCGAGTATGATTTAAAGCATGATTTAAGTGTATGTACATAATGATTTCGATCATGATTTTAACTTTTAAGCAAATACCCGTTCCCTCCAGATGAGATGAAATAGTAGGCCTTTGGGGCCCGTCTGAACACACATAGAGGCTTTGGGCCGTGTGTTTGGGCGCTTTCGCCCTTTGGTGGCATATGCATCCATATTGAGATATGAGATCGGATGGTTCGGACACAATGTCGCGGGATAGCGCATCATAGCACGTCCGTTGAGATCCGGGTATGAGATATGCTGATGAGCATGAGATGGTACGTCCTTTCGTCTATCCGTGTAGCTCCGGGCATGATGGTACTCAGATAGTACATCATTGCCATCCGTTGAGGTCCGGATGAGACTAGATTATCCCCTGGGTATTTGTTTAAGGATATTTGTTTAAGGATGTTTGTTTAAAGATATTTGATTTACTTAATGTTTGATGTTTCAGTTTGAGATGATATTTCGATATAAGATGTTTTTATTGATTTTGTGACAGTATCAGTTTTGCTTATGTTCAGAAAATAATTAAATTGAAAATAATTTTACATTCAAATAATTATTTGAGAAACGTGATTATACGAGTGATGCACTTAGTTTTGTAATTATTTTATATTTTAAAAATTACTATCCACTCACTGAGCTCACTGAGTTTTATACTCATTCCTATTTTATTATATTCCCCCCCCCCAGGAGATTACAGGTACAATAGTTAACCCAGAGATTGTACATAGTTGGAGTAATTTGGGCCACTGAGGTTGTTCGAGGACATAGAAAAATTATTTTCTTTTGGTTAATGTATAATTACCATGTTTTGGATTTATATTAGGGATGTGATATATGAATTATGAAACAAGTGTATTATTGGATATGTTATTGGTTGAGATTGGGTTGATGCAGTTGATGCTTGATAAATGATTTGGGAGTGTTTGTGTTGAAATTGCAGGTTTGGAAATGTTATATATTTAGGGGAGGTTCTGCCGAAATTTCGGTAGAATTCTCATTAATAAGATGATTTTAATATTTAAGTTCAATTTCTTAAGATAGGTCACCTCTGGATATGGGGCGGGTCGTCTCAGTTGGTATCAGAGCATGGTTTTAGATTCTGTAGACTTTACTTGTTTAGAAAGATTAAGTTTATAATTTTGATAAGGAGGAATTTATATTTTGTAGGGAGCATCATGATTCGTCGTAGTAGTAGACATGGCCGTGGCCGTGGCCGTCTGTGATCGATGAGTGGGTTGACTCCTAGTGTTGTACCTGAGGGGGCAAGTGAACCTGTAGAATCTTCGACGCATGGGGCTGCACAACAAGCTCCTGAAAATGCTCCAAATATTGAGCAGTCATTTGATCGGCTAGCTCAGAATATGACTACAGCCATCCAGAATCAAGCTCAATCACAGGCTGGTAGTTCTAACACTATTGAGCGTGTGAAAAGCTTAGGAGGGAAAAACTTTAATGGTATTGGAGAGCCACCTGAGGCCGAGTCGTGGCTTGTCAAGCTAGAGCGTATTTTTGCAGTGATGAAGTGCTCAGCGGAGGATAAGTTAACATTTGCCACTTTTCTACTTGAGGATAGAGCTTATCACTGGTGGCAGACTGTAGAACGAAGGTATCATGGGCATGCTGATATTACTTGGGACATATTCCGTAAGGAATTTTATGCTCATTATTTTCTAGTGGTGTATCAAGACATCAAACGCAGTGAGTTCGTCCGATTGGTCCAGGGCTCGACGACAGTGGAAGAGTATGAGACGAAGTTCATGGAACTTTCTCGATTTGCTACGGTCGTGGTAAGTGATGAGACGGAGAGATGCGGAGCGATTCGAGGAGGGTCTTCGATTTGAGATCCATGATTGTTGTAACCGCATCGAGATACATCGAGTTTGCGAGAGGTAGTTGAAGCGACCGGGAAGGTTGAGCACAGTGATTGCGGAGGGACGTAAACTTCAAGTATTGAGGCGAAGCGGAGCCGAGTCAGGCGGATAGTGGCTCTAGTAGTAGACCACTTAAGAGAGGGAGCATTAGTGCAGGATATTTTGAGGGCACCTCGGAGGAGTCGTGGTATAAGTATCGGGGAGACCCGAGGCGATCATCGACCATGGCTCGGTCAGTGATCGGTGGGAAGTAATGTTAGGAGTCAGGGACAGTGTGACAGGAGTAAAGGGGGATTTCGTGATGATCGTTCTAGGGGTGCTCGACCTAGTTCTTACTCTGTATGTGGTAAAAACCATCCGGGACAGTGTCGAGTTGGAGAGAAAGTTTGTTATCGTTGTGGTCAACCTGGACACGTCAAGAGATTCTGCCCTACCTTATCTCAGGGTGACAATCCTGCACGAGGGACATCTTTTCAATTATCAACCTTACACTAGACAGATTCGGGGCCAGAGAGGTGTGCAGATAGGTGATTCTACATCGATTGGTAAGAGTCGAGACGATCGCTTCGACTCGGAGAAATCGACCGGTCGACCTCGGACTCGGGCTCGAGTTTTGCTTTGACACGATGGGAGGCACGTGCTACACCAGATGTTATTATGGGTATATTATCTATCTTTGGCTGTGAAGCACATATTCTTATTGATCCTGGATCTACACATTCTTTTGTTTCCCGTACGTTTGCTAAGCATGTAGAGCGAGAGCCTGAAGCACTAGATTGTGAATTAGTTGTTAGTACACCTACGGGAGAGTCACTTCTTGCGGAGAGTGTGTATCGGAATTGTGTGATTTGAATGGGTGAGCAGGAATTTGAGGCGAATTTGATTGTTATTGATATTCGTGATTTTGATGCTATTTTGGGTATGGATTAGCTTGCATCTCATTATGCTACGGTGGATTGTTTCAAGAAGGAAGTTGTGTTTAATAAGCCAGGGAAAAATGTGGTGAAATTTTGTGGGGAGCGTAAAATTTTACCCTCATGTGTCATTTCGCCATTAATGCGAGACGGTTGCTTAGAAAAGGATGCTCGACTTACTTGGCATATGTGGTGGACACAAAAGTTCAAGAGTTGAAATTGGAGGATATTCCAGTAGTCCAAGAGTTCGCAGATGTATTTCGGATGAACTGACGGGGATGCCACCTGATAGGGAGATTGAGTTTTCCATCGACTTAGTTCTTGGAACATCTCCTATATCTATGGCACATCTGCAGGATGGCTCCAGCAGAATTGAAGGAACTTAAGGTTCAACTACAGTGAATTAGTGGAAAAGAGTTTATCGGACCTAGTGTTTCCCCTTGGGGAGCTCCAGTTTTGTTTGTAAAGAAGAAGGATGGTACCCTCAGACTTTGCATTGACTATCGGCGATTGAACAAGGTTACAATACGCAATAAGTATCCACTTCCCCGTATTGATGACTTGTTTGACCAACTTCGGGGCTAAGGTATTTTCAAAGATCGACTTGCGATCGGGATATCATCGACTTAGAATTAAAAGGATGATATTCCTAAAACGACGATTCGAACCCGATATGGACATTATGAGTTTTGGTGATGTCGTTTGGGTTGACTAATGCTCCAGCAACTTTTATGGATCTCATGAATAGGGTATTTCACCAGTATTTAGATCGATTTGTAATTGTGTTCATCGATGATATTTTGGTGTATTCCCGAAATGAAGAAGAGCATGTCGATCACTTGTGAAGGGTTATGCAAACTTTGAGAGAAAAACAGCTTTATGCTAAGTTTAGTAAGTGTGAGTTCTGGTTGGACAAGGTGACATTTTTAGGCCACGTGATATCAGCTGAAGGCATTTATGTCGATCCGCAAAAGATTGAAGCAGTTGTGAAATGGGAACGACCTACAAATGTCACAGAGGTTCGGAGTTTCCTTGGTTTGGCAGGGTACTATCGTCGATTTGTAGAGGGATTCTCTAAGATTGCTACTCCGTTAACGCAGTTAACTAGAAAGAATGCCAAGTTCCAGTGGAATGATGATTGTGAAAAGAGTTTTCAAGAACTCAAGGCACGTCTTACCTCAGCACCAGTTCTTACACTTCCATCGGGCAAGGAAGGGTTTGTGGTATACAGTGATGCCTCCAGGCAAGGATTGGGTTGTGTGCTAATGCAACATAGGAAAGTAATAGCTTATGCTTCAAGATAACTTAAAAGGCATGAGCAAAACTACCCGACACATGACCTAGAGCTGGCAGCGGTGGTATTTGCACTTAAAATATGGAGACATTATTTGTATGAGGTAACTTGTCAAATTTTCACTGATCATAAAAGTCTCAAGTATTTGTTTACTCAGAAATACTCAAATTTGAGACAAAGGAGATGGATGGAGTTAATTAAGGATTATGAATGCACTATTGATTATCATCCGGGCAAAGCGAATGTGGTGGCTGATGCACTGAGTAGAAAATCTTCTGGTTCTATGGCTCATATGCGAGTGGCCAGTATACCTCTGTTGATCGAGCTGAGATCTTTGAGAGTTGAGTTGAATGCCGAGAACTGCGGAGCTTTGATAGCTAATTTTCAAGTTAGGCCGACTTTGATTGACAAAGTACATCGGATGCAAGCACAGGATCCCCAGTTAATGAAGTTGATAGAGGATGTGCAAAAAGGTTTACGAACTGATTTCATGGTGAGAGATGATGGAGTTTTAGTCATGGGTAATAGGCTGTGTGTACCGGATATTGAGGAGCTAAAGAGGGAGATCATGGAAGAAGCTCATTGTTCAGCCTATGCGATGCATCACGGAAGTATGAAGATGTATCATACCTTAAGGGACCATTCTTGGTGGCAAGGTATGAAAAGAGATTGCGAATTTGTTTCTCGATGTTTGGTTTGTCGACAAGTTAAAGCAGAGCATCGAGAGACCTGCAGGATATTCCCGACCGCTTCCTATTCCGAGTGGAAATGGGAGCATGTTACTATGGACTTTGTATCGGGACTTCAGCGTACTCAGCGTGGACACGGCAGTGTTTGGGTGGTTGTGGATAGACTTACAAAATCTGCTCATTTTCTACCAATCAAAACCACCTATTCAATGGATAAGTTGGGAGTCTTTATGTGGTTGAGATAGTTCGTCTTCACGAGATCTCAGGTATCTATTGTTTTAGATAGAGATTCTCGGCTTACTTGAAGTTTTGGACTAGCTTGCAAAATGCTTTAGGTACGAAGTTGAATTTCGATCTGACTTTTCATCCTCGGACTGATGGCGGTCGAGCGTACCATTCAAACTTTGGAGGATATCTTTGCGAGCATGTGTTATGGAAATCAAGGGTAATTGGGACATTTATTTACCTTTGATGGAGTTTACGTACAACAATAGTTATCAAGCTAGCATCAAGATGGCTCCATATGAGGCTCTGTATGGACTGAAATGCGAGAACTCTAGTATGTTGGGATGAAGTTGGTGAGCGGAAGTTATTTGGCCCGAAGTGGTTCGGGATACTAATGAGCGGGTACAACTTATTCGGGATAGATTAAAAGTGGCGCAAGATGCAGACAAAAAGCTATCGCGGATAAGCGTAGGCGGGAACTGGAATTCAGTGTTGGTGATAGAGTGTTTTTACGGATATCTCCTTGGAAAGGAGTACTTCGCTTTGGAAAGCGTGGGAAGCTCAGTCCACGTTATATTGGGCCATATGAGATCGTAGAGCGTATTGGTTCAATGGCTTATCGATTAGCTCTACCACCTGAGTTGTCCAGAATCCATAATGTGTTTCATGTTTCAATGCTTGAAAATACATGTATGATCCGAGTCATGTATTATCGAAGCAGCCGATTCGATTGAAGGAGGACTTGACTTACGAAGAGGAGCCGGTTGAGATACTAGAAGGAAAGCACAAGGTGTTGCGTTCGAAAACCATTCGTTTGGTAAAAGTGTTGTGGAGGAATCACTTCGAAGGAAGAGGCTACTTGGGAATCGGGGACTTGATGCGAGCCCGATGACCTCGTTTGTTTCTACACAGTACGTAAATTTCGAGGACGAAATTTTTATAAGTGGGGAGGATTGTAACATATGAATTTGTTATGTATTTATGTAAATAATTAATTTACTAGGGGGTTTATGTGATAAATTAAGAGGGGGTTTATGTGATATATCATGAGGGGGTCTAGTTGATATTTTGCGGATGCTTATAAAAGAGTGAAAACCGGGTGAAATTTGAGCAAAACCGAGAGAAAGAGAGAGAGGAGAGTGTTTGACCCGAACCCGACCCTTACTCGACTGAACCCATGAAACCGACCGTCGGTTTCTCCCATTTCTGCCACCTCACCGGTCGAGCAAGGTGTCAAACGAAAGCTTGTGGAGCCTAGTCCATCCCGTACCGTCCTTGTCGCTGGAAAACGTCGAGAACGCCGCCGGTGAAGCTCAAAAGTACATAATGATTTCGATCATGATTTTAACTTTTAAGCAAATACCCGTTCCCTCGGATGAGATGAAATAGTAGGCCTTGGGGCCTGGCCTCGAACACACATGGAGGCTTTGGGCCGTGTGTTTGGCGCTCGCCCTTTGGGGCATATGCATCCATATTGAGATATGAGATCGGATGGTTCGGACACGATGTCGCGGATAGCGCATCATAGCACGTCCGTTGAGATCCGGGTATGAGATATGCTTGATGAGCATGAGATGGTACGTCCTTTCGTCTATCCGTGTAGCTCCGGGCATGATGATACTCAGATAGTACATCATTGCCGTCCGTTGAGGTCCGGATGAGACTAGATTATCCCCTGGGTATTTGTTTAAAGATATTTGTTTAAAGATATTTGATTTACTTAATGTTTGATATTTCAGTTTGAGATGATATTTCGATATAAGATGTTTTTATTGATTTTGTGACAGTATCAGTTTTGCTTATGTTCAGAAAATAATTAAATTGAAAATAATTTTACATTCAAATAATTATTTGAGAAACGTGATTATACGAGTGATGCACTTAGTTTTGTAATTATTTTATATTTTAAAAATTACTATCCACTCACTGAGCTCACTGAGTTTTATACTCATTCCTATTTTATTATATTTTTCCCCCCCCAGGAGATTACAGGTACAATGATTAACCCAATGAATTGTACATAGTTGGAGTAATTTGGGCCACTGAGGTTGTTCGAGGACATAGAAAAATTATTTTCTTTTGGTTAATGTATAATTACCATGTTTTGGATTTATATTAGGGATGTGATATATGAATTATGAAACAAGTGTATTATTGGATATGTTATTGGTTGAGATTGGGTTGATGCGAGTTGATGCTTGATAAATGATTTGGGAGTGTTTGTGTTGAAATTGCAGGTTTGAAAATGTTATATATTTAGGGGAGGTTTTGCCGAAATTTCGGTAGAATTCTCATTAATAAGATGATTTTAATATTTAAGTTCAATTTCTTAAGATAGGCGCCTCTGGATATGGGGCGGGTCGTCTCAGTAGTTTTTAGGCCTAGGCTCTTGGACTCATCTTCACATATGAAGTTGTATGTTGCTCTTGTATCTAACAACGCGCGAACAGAGTGTCCATTTATCTTCTCGCTTACATACATGAGTCTTTTCTTGGCGAGCTCTGGTTGTAAGCTATTGAGTGCACTAAGTCATTAGAGAGAACCCATGCTGGGTCGAGGTTCTTCCGGTGTTGGTATGTAGTTGCCCTTAAGTTTGGCAGCAAGTGCGTTGAGCGACTTTTTCTTGGCAATATCGTTGTGGTTATTGCCCTTGTCCTTGCAACTCTCTCCCCCACCTTTGCCTTGGCTAGGCCTTTTATCCTTGGATTAAGTAGAGTATTCGTTGAACGACTCCACAGTGGCAATAACGTTATTAAGAGTTTGGATAGCCCGCTTATCGAGCTTCGTCTTGGCTCAATCCTTGAGGTCATCTTAGAAGTAGAAGAGTGAGTCCTTGTCGGACATTTCGCTTATCTCGGGCATGAGTGTAGTGAACTCGTTGATGTAATCACGGACGCTACCCGTTTGCTTGAGGCGACGTAGATACGCTCTCGCTTATTTTTCTGCATTGCTTGGGGTAAATTACTTTCAAAGTTCTTACTTGAAATTTGCCCAAGTATTGATAGTGCAGATGCCTTTGCCCATCTCGCCATATTTCTGATGCCACTATAATTGTGAAGTGCTTCAGAGATATATGGGTGCAGTGCCCATCTTTGATGCCTCGTCTTACGCGCCATGGCATCGAAATATTGGTCTAGCCCAAATAGGAAGTTGTCTACGATGGTGGAGTTGTGTGTGCCATCGTAGGTGTCAGGCTTGGCACGTTAATGCGTCGTGCATCACTCGTGCTTGTGGTAGCTAGACTAGTTGAGAGTGTGCGCTTATGCTATGCCCAGTCTGAGCGGACTTCTTCTACTTCTGTGCGGACAGTGCGCAACTCGTCTTGCATGAAGCTTCGGAGTTTCAGTAATTCTTCATGGAATGTTCGAAATTCCCCTCCGAGTGTATTGGCTTAGTCTTGGATGGGGGCCTTGGTTGCCACTGTGAAGTCGTCATATTCGCCGTCGAGACCGTCTACTCTTTCCTCCAAGCATTCGAGGGTGTCCTGAGCGGTGGACATTGAAGATTCGAGCGTAGCCATATGAGGCTTCAAAGTATCGATGGAAGCAGCCTTGGACTTGCTATGAGTCTTGGCCTGCCCGCGAGTTTCATCGCGGCCCTGGCTTGGTTTCGGGTGTATCTTTATGCAAGAGTGCCCTCTTGTATTGTACTTGAAGTTGGAAGATTGGCTATTGCTTCGAAATGAACTGAATTACATGCGTGCAAACAGTAGCTCTAATATCACTTATCAGGGGATGAGTGTTTTGCGCAGTAAAACCGTGCGGTACTTAGACAACATTTGCTGAAAGTTGCTAAGTAAGCCTTTGAGCTTCTCAATGGCTAAGCCAAGAGGTTTTCCAAAAGTGCTATACAGAAGAGAGCTAGAGAGCAATTGAGCTAAATGCAAAAATTGTATTGCTTGAGAGAAAGCTTACAAGAGTGCTTTAAGTGCTTGCTCAATATGTAGATGCTCAAATGCCTAATGTCAACCCATATTTATAGAGAGGCTTGCCTAGCTCTAGAGAATTCTATGCCTAGAGAATTCTATTCACATGTGCCAAATTCTAGATAATTCTACTGTATGTACAAGTGTGCTAGAGTTGCTAGAGTTTTGTGGAAGTTTCTGAAATCGGGTCAAGGTAGCACATCTTGGCTCATGGCATTGGGCCATTCTTGGGCTCAATTTGGGAGGCTCGTAACAGCCAGCTCTGAAAGCTTTGGAAAATGGGCAAAGTTTTAACCCCAATTGTTAAGTTGATGTAATTAAGATCTACATTTAACCTCTACTATCAAAAGCACATTTATCAATGCATGCAATAGTAGTGCATCCAGCTTTATGTTAATTTGAAGAGCTATGCTATTTTCTCTTGGATTGCTTGCTATTGTAAATTTATCATCTTTGTTTTTATTATCTTTAAGTGATTGCCTATTGCACGGTGAATTTGCCGTAGCGATTTTCCAGTTACCCAAACCTACATTTCTCACTTTGTTATAATCAACAGAAAATCTTAAGTTCTTAGCTTACTTGGGTATTACAGGTTGATCATTTTCAGGAAAAATTCCTCTTTCACTTTGTAATCTTAGCAACCTCGAATATCTATAACTTTCTGGTAATGAATTTTTGAGTGAGTTGCTTGGTTTCTTGGGAAAACTTGCTTATTTGAAAACACTAGAAATCATTTTATGTAATTTCTCCGGTGAAGTTCCAGATTCACTTAGTAACCTTATTTAGTAGAATTCTTTATGAAATTTTTCTGAACAAAATTCTTATTTGTTGTCTTGGATCCCTAAACTTAACCATTTGGACCTTTGATTGAGCAACTAAACTAGTGAAATCTTATTTCTGCTCTTAAATCTCACATAACTTAATTAAATTTGGCTTTTAACCAATTAACTGGTCCAATCCCCTTTTGCTTGATGAGCCTTGACAAACTGTCAACTCTGTCCTGACAACATAATCAACTAACTGGCCATATTCCATTTTAAATTAGAAAGCTAACCCAATTGCAGATTTTGCGTTTGACCGATAATCAATTGGAAGGCTCTATTCCTAGCTCTATTTTTAAGCTAAGGAATCTTCAACCACTTGACCTTTCCTTCAACAATTTGAGAGACATAGTGGATCTAATCATGTTCCTTCTTAACTTGAATAAGTTGTCATTATTGGATATTTAATACAATAATGTTGAATCCTTAATTCAACGTTGTCTTTTTATATGAATAATTATGTATTGCGGACTATTATATAAGGTTAAGTCCAACTAAAAGTGATCTAATTAGATTTTCGGTAATTTTCGCTTTAATGTATTTAATAGAATGTGGGCTTTTAATATGTAGAGATCTAATGATATTCTAATTCTATGATGGGCAACATTAGGAATACCTAGTGACAATAGGAAAAGTTGTCTATATCAGTGTTTATGGTTTAGAAGTTACACATATCTTTTTCTATTCTTTCTAGTATCCCATTATAAAAAAGAGTGCATAGAGAAATTAAAGGATTCTATAGGATATACTTGTTGATCTGGAAGGCTAACTACATAACCTTAGAAGATAATTCACATTATGGATTCAAGGATGCTTTCGCATATTTTATTATTAATTCTTAGTGATAATATATAAATATTCTTGGGTTTTAAGTGATGGATTTCACCATAAAGAATTTAAGTATTCTAACAGTCATTGCTCACTAGAACCTCTATCAGTACCAATTTGCCAAAATTTCACTGTAATAGGACTCAGTTCATGCAACCTTAGCGAGTTCCTATATTTTTTGCACAACCAAGATCAATTGATGTCTCTGGTAACAATAGATTTGCTTCTTCTTGATAATCGGGATTCTAATTTGAATAATTCTTTTGTTTGTATATTGTTTCAAACTGATTATGAAGATTAGTTAACGTAGTTTCAGCAACTCTTATTTTTGGGATCTGTAACAAAATTTTGTTTTTCTTTGCTTTATATATTAACCGATCAGTAAATAAAAAAATATATGGATCAAATTCAAATTCATCCAAATTCTATCATGGTATTTAGGGATGGCAATGGGCCGGGCCTCCCGAGCCCGAGCCCGAGCCCAACAATACAAACATAGGCCCAAACCCTATAAAAGTTCGAATGTTCAAAATTAGGGCCCGGCTAATAGGGTCAGGGCCATGCTTGGGCTTAGTTCGGGCCCAATCATTTTTTTTAATATTTAAAATCTCGCAATATATTAATATTTAATAACTTTAAAACCATATATTAATATTTAATAACTTTAAAACCTTATTAAAATAACATAAATATAAAAATTATCCTAATAAACACTTTTAACATAAATTATATGAATAATTAAACATAAACAAAAATTAGATCTAATTCAAATAAAAACATAATTTAATTCAATAATCTAACTAAAGAGTTCATTAGTTTAACAAATGAATACAAACACATAATTCGATTACACTATTTAAACAAGAAGTGCATTAGTTTAAAAATGACAATTCACAATCCAACATAAAGGAAAAAAAAATTATTCCAATACTTATGGGCATATGTTTATTTATGTATTTTTTAAAGTCAGGGTCGAGTCAGGCTATATAAAGCTCGAGCCTTGACTTGAAATTAAACGAGCTTGATATGTATAAGCCCAAGCTTGAATTTTGGCCCTTAAATTTAGGCCCATGCCCTAAAAATACTGGCCGGGCTAATCGAACCAAAATCAGGACTGGACTTTTTTACCATCTCTAATGGTATCAGAGCATCTTCAGATATACCCGATCCATTTTTTTTTTCCTTTTCTCTTTGTTGTCTTATTCTCTTAGCAGCCACGACTATAAATCTAATTCCTCCCACCATCCAGAACACTAATGAACCCAACAATCCAAATCTAATTCCTCTCACTATCCAAAACACTAATGAACCCAACAATACCCTCATCACCATTAACGTAGCTGCCCAAACACCTCTAAAACTCACCTTCAGTAACTACATCTTCTGGAAAATGCAATTTCACACCCTATTCATTTTATATGATCTGTTAGGCTATATCAATGGATCCAAACCATGTCCAACAGCCACCCTCAACCAAAACAACACCACAGTACTTAATCCAAATTTTATCATCTGGGTTCGATAAGATCAACTAATTCTAAATGCAATCATTGGCTCCCTCTCCCGAACTATCATCCCCTTCATTGCTCAAGAAAAAGCTTCTCATAAAGCATGGAATATGCCAAGCCAAGTTGTGGACGCATCAAGTAGGTCAAAAGCCACTTAAAGATAATTACAAAAGGTTTTGAAAATGTGACTGAATTTTTACAGGCTATAAAAGCATAGGTTGATGAACTTGCCCTTCTTGGAGCACTTCTTGAAAAAGAGGATCTCACGGAAAAATACTCGACGGACTCGGCGACGACTATAAGGAACTAGCTCGTGCTGTTCAAACTAGAGATACCTCAATATCCTTGGAAGAACTTCATGAAAAGCTACTCAATTCTGAAGCTTTATTGTTGCCAAATAACCTAGAACCATCCTATTTTCCTGCTTCAGCAAATCCAACCAGTAGAAACACAACAATTTGGCGTCCATCGTCAAACCCAAGTGCCAATAACACCCCATGGCGGCCCTTCAATAATAATAACAATCGTTCCTGGAAATCGATCTTCTCGTCCTTATTTGGGATATTGTGAGATCTTTAGGATACAAAGTCATATTGCAAAGCGCTGTCCCTCAGTCAAACTAATACCAATTCAACCAACCACTAACTTTAATGCTTCAGCTCACACTCCTACTACACTATGGCAACTAAGGGCAAATTATACTGCAAGTTCCATCACTACCACTATATCTTGGCTCTTGGATAGTGGTGCTGTTGAAAAATTCAAATTCAAAGCCAAAGCCAAAGTGTTCAAAGTTTGGCAAAACACATGTTCAAAGTTTGGCCAAAATTATTCAAAGGTAAATTGTTCAAAGTTTGGCTAAAAATTAGGTAATCACCAACCAAACTTTGACAATTTTAATGGTTTGGTGAAATAGTGCTACCATGCATTCCTATAAATAGCTAATGCTCTTCATTTGTTAAGGCATCCCAAAATTGAGAGCAATTGCAAGTGAAGCAATTGAGAGAGTTGAGAGAGCTTCCACTTGAGTGCTAGGAGAATTTATTTGGGTGTATTGGGGTATTGGGTTTTGTGAGTTTTTCCCAATTTGTAAATTCTCATTTGTTAGTAAAATTATCTTCCGGTCTTTGCCCGTGGATGTAGGCTTTACGTAGAACCACGTAAATTATTGTGTCAATTTTCTTTGTAATTGTTTACACCGCATTTAAATTTCTCTAGAAGTCACGAGTTACCATCAATTGGTAATTTGCTCAACCTACGCTTCCGCACAACAATTGGTATCGAGTCGAAGGTTCGTGCTTGGGGTATACAATACTATTCACGAGATACGGTCTTGGATACGACCATTTGTACTCGAAGAACGATCTATTGTAAGTAGTGTGTATTTTTGCATGTCTAGGAAAGTTACATCAACAAGGCGATAAGAGTCTAAGAGTGCGGGTTTTAAGTGGGACCATTGGCTCCATTCTGAGGAACTTTCTCGGTGCATTTATTCACACGAAATAAACATCATAGAGACTGTTTTTCAAGTGTGAATAGTTGTTGAAGGCATCGATTATTTGAGGTTGAGAGGATGGCGGAAGCGTCGTCGTCATCTTCGTCGTGCAGGACTCTCGTGACTAATGCAAAGTTTGAAGTGGAGAAATTTGATGGTACCAATAATTTTGGTATGTGGCAATGTGAGGTGTTGGATGTCTTATGTCGACAAGAGTTGGATCTCGCTCTAGAAGAAAAGCACGAAAAGATGGATGACAAGGGTGGACAAAATCAATAGAGCAGGCATGTGGTACTATTAGCCTATGTCGGCTAAAGATCGGAAGTACTACTGTCATGAGGGAGACATCGACGAAAGAATTTATGGAAGACACTTGGAAGAAAATATATGAAGAAAAGCCTTGAAAGCAGGCTTTATATGAAAAAGAAACTCTATCGATTCACGCATGCACTGGTATGTCGATGAATGACCACGTGAACTCATTCAATAAAATATTAGCGGATTTGCTAAATTTGGATGAGAAATTTGAAGATGAAGATAAGGCATTGTTCTTTGTTGAATTCACTTCACGATGAATATGACCATCTCACCACCACTTTGCTTCATGGGAAGGACGAGTGTCACATTTGATCTTTGTATGTAGTGCATCTGTATAATCTTGAGACCGAGAAAGAAAGATAAAAGGATCACGGAGATACGAGTTGCGAAGTATTGACTGAAGAGGTCGTTCACTAAGCGCATAAACTGGAAAAGCGGCAAGTCTAAAGGTAGGCACTGCCAAAGATGAATGTGCTTTTGTCGCGAGAAAGGGCATTGGAAAAGAATTGTCCTAAGTTACAAAGGGCAAGGCTATTTACGATGCATGTGTAGCAGAGCATGATGAGAAGTCGAATTTAGTCGGTTGGCATGACATTGACATGTCAATCGGATGAGTGGATTTTGGATTCGGGTTGTACTTATCATATGTGTCCTAATAAGAATTTGGTTTTCTAGTTTCGAGGAGCTAGATGGTGGAGTTGTTTTTATGGGCAATGACAATGCTTGTAAAACCATGGGAATAGGTTCAATCCAATTGAAGAATCACGATGGCTCAATCCATGTCTTGTGGAAGTTACGCTATGTACCAAGCTTAAAGAAAAATCTCATCTCATTAGGAGTCCTAGAATCCAAAGGGCTTACAATCACTATGAGAGATGGGTTCTTGAAGGTAGTAGGCTGGTGCACGGCGATGATGAAGAGGCACAAGAAGGAATAACTTGTACTATTTCCAAGGAATGCAGTTATTGGATCGGCATCAGCAGTTTCGAGAAAGGATGCAGATTCGGAGGAAACCAAGTTGTGGCATATGCGTTTGGGACATGCTTGGGTGAAAAGCTTTGCGGACTTTGGTTAAGCAAGGCTTATTGAAAGGTGCAAATTCTTGCAAATTGGAATTTTGTGAACATTGCGTTACGGGCAAGCAAACAAGAGTAAAGTTTGGCTCGATGATTCACAATACAAAAGGATTACGGACTATGTTCACGGTGATGTGTGGGGACCTACCGGAGTAGCTTCTTTGGGAGGTATGCACTATTTTGTTACTTTGTTGATGATTATTCAAGAAAAGTATGGGTGTATTGATGAAGAACAAAAATGAAGTTTTGAGTATATTTACGAAATGGAAGAAGATGGTGGAAACTCGGATTGGTCGAAAGGTTAAAAGACTTCGCTCGGATAATGGTGGTGAGTACAAGAATGATCCATTTTAGAAGTATCGCGAGATGAGGGCATTGTGCGACACTTCATTGTTCGAGGTACACCACAGCAGAATGGGGTGGCGAGCGCATGAACCGAACTATCTTTGGAGAAAGTTCGATGTATGTTGTCCAATCTTTGGATTGGGCAAGGAATTTTAAGTTGAGGTATGTTGTATATCGTGCCATCTAATTAATCGTTTGCCATCAGTTGCAATTGAGGGCAAAACACCCATGGAAATGTGATTTGGTAAACCCGCTCACGATTATGATACTTTACATGTCTTTGGTTCCACTGCTTATTATCATGTAAAGGAATCTAAGTTAGACCAAGGCGAAGAAAACATTGTTCATGGGTATAGCGGTGGAGTAAAAGGATACAGTTTATGGTGTCTAGATACAAAGAAGATCATTTTCAGTGAGAGATGTGACTTTTGATGAATTAGCCATGTTAAAACAAAAGGATTCACAAAGGATGACAACACCGAGTAGTACTCATGGCGGTGGAGCTTGAAAAGGTTAAAGATGATCCGACTAGTGTTGAAGAGGCGGATGATTCTCAATCAACAGAAGATGAAGAAGAGGTTACGACTCGAGAACCTTTAGAGCAACAAGATTCAATTGCATATAGAAGGCGCGGAGAGAGATTCAGTAGACACCGCTCGCTTTGTTGATATGGTGGCCTATGCACTTCAATTGTAGATGGTGATGTTCCTTCCACTTACGGAGAAGCGATAAGTAGCCACGAAAATGTACGGTGGAAACAAGCAATGGATGAAGAAATGCGGTCTCTTGAAAAAATGGAACTTGGAAGTTAGTTACATCGCTTAAAGACAAAAAGGCAATTGGGTGCAAATGGGTATATGCAAAAAGGATGGATTTCCTCGAAAGGATAAAATTCGATACAAGGCTAGATTGGTAGCGAAGGGTTACGCTTCGAGAGAAGGAATAGACTACAATGAGGTATTTTCTCCGGTTGTGAAACATTACGTCTATTCGGATTTTACTAGCCATTGTTCGCAATATAATCCGGAGCTAGTTCAACTTGATGTAAAAGCTGCGTTCTTGCATGGTTGTTTGGAAGAGGAAATCTACATGACTCATCCGGATGGATTTAGAGTTCTTTGGAAAAGAAAATTGGGTTTGCAAGCCGACAAAGTCGCTTTATGGATTGAAACAATCTCGAGGCGATGAGTACAAGCGATTTGATCGGTTTATGAAAGAGCCAATTAGTTGGAAGTCTACACTACGGTCTCGAGTTGCATTTGTCAACCACGAGGCTGAGTATATGGCAATTACGGAGGCTATTAAAAAGTCGTTTGGTTACTAAGGCTTGCTTGGAAACTTGGGATTGATCCGAGAGCATGTTAACTTGTATTGTGACGATCAAAGTGCTATTCACTTAGCAAAGAATCAAGTTTATCATGCGCGTCTGAAGCATATTGACGTACTGATTTCACTTTGTGCGGAAATTATTGATGAGGGAAGATTCTTCTTGAGAAAATCAAGGCTGCAGAGAATCCACGAGATATGTTGACCAAGGTGGTGACAACGATCAAGTTTGAACATTGTCTAAACTTGATCAATATCCCGAAAGTTTAAAAGCGAGTGAGAAGGGTAGAGATTGGAGGATCATTTTATACAAGGAAGTTCACAAAGATGCAGCCACTTTGGGAATGATGGTTTGTTGGTGAGTCGGCTCGGTTGGGTAAATCTTCACCGAGGTGGAGAATTGTTGAAAAATTCAAATTCAAAGCCAAAGCCAAAGTGTTCAAAGTTTGGCCAAAATTATTCAAAGGTAAATTGTTCAAAGTTTGGCTAAAAATTAGGTAATCACCAACCAAACTTTGACAATTTTAATGGTTTGGTGAAATAGTGCTACCATGCATTCCTATAAATAGCTAATGCTCTTCATTTGTTAAGGCATCCCAAAATTGAGAGCAATTGCAAGTGAAGCAATTGAGAGAGTTGAGAGAGCTTCCACTTGAGTGCTAGGAGAATTTATTTGGGTGTATTGGGGTATTGGGTTTTTGTGAGTTTTTCCCAATTTGTAAATTCTCATTTGTTAGTAAAATTATCTTCCAGTCTTTGCCCGTGGATGTAGGCTTTACGCCGAACCACGTAAATTATTGTGTCAATTTTCTTTGTAATTGTTTACACCACATTTAAATTTCTCTAGAAGTCACAGTTACCATCAATTGGTAATTTGCTCAACCTACGCTTCCGCACAATAGGTGCCTCACATAAAATAATATCTGACGTCACCAATCTCTCAATGCATACTTCTTATAATAGCTCAGACGACATCATGATCGGAGATGGCTTAGGTCTTCCGATAACTCATACTAGTTCCATCTACCTCACCACCTCTAAAAATACTTTTCAATTAAATAATGTTTTGTGTTCTTGACACGAAATAAAAAATTAATCTCAATTTATCAATTCTGTAACAAAAACAAAGTTTAAATTGAATTCTTACCATATACTTTTCTTTTGAAGGAACTTCGTACTGGGGCAATACTTCTGACGGGCAAAACTAAAGATGGTATTTATGAGTGGCCAACATCCCTCCGCTTATTGCATTTTCTAGCACAAAAACTTCTGCATCTGAGTGGCATCATAGATTACGTCATCCAGCATTTTCTATTTTGATACACATTATGTCCAGCAATAATCTTGGCTCCGATTCTTCTGTGTCAATTGATTTTTCTTATAATGCTTGCCTACGCAAGAAAAGTCATAGATTGTCATTTTCCAAATCCACCATTGTCTCCATTCAATCTTTTGAAACTATATTTTCAGATGTTTGGACTTCACCTATACTTTCTACAAATGGTTTTAAATACTATGTAATTTTTGTTGATCACTTCAATAGATATCTGGTTTTACCCATTACAAAAAATATGAAGTATCACAAATTTTTATAAGATTTAAAACCATTGTTGAAAATTTTTTTGAGAAAAAAATAAAATCAGTATATTCTGATAATGGTGAAGAATACAAAGCCATTACCACTTTTCTTTCATCCAATGGAATTTCTCATCTCACTACTCACCTCATACACCTGAACATAATGGTTTTTTCGAAAGAAAACATATTTACATTGTTGAAGCAGGCTTAGCATTACTATCTCATGCATCTATTCCTTAACTTATAGGTCATATGCATTTGCCACAACGGTTTACTTAATTAATCGTATGCCAACCCCTGCCCTTCATCTTTCCTCTCTATATGAAAATATTTTTAAGACCATACCTAATTACTCCAAAATTAAAATATTTGGTTGTCTCTGTTATCCATGGCTTAGACCATATACATCTCACAAACTAGAGTCTCGTTCTAAGCCATGTGTCTTTCTAGGATACTCTCCAACTCAAAGTGCTTACTATTGTCTTGATCCCTCTATCTCTAAAATCTATGTTTCTCACAATGTCAAATTTGTTGAAACTTTATTTCTTTTCACCAATCTATCCCAACAATTACCTCGTCCCCAGTCCACATCTATTCCCCCAGCAATTCGTGTCTCTATATAACACCAGCAAGAACCACTCAATTTATCATTTGCAGTACATGCTCCTCAACAATTGCCCAATGAAGTTTTATCACCAACTTCTTCACTTGAACCTTGAGACGACCCGCCCCATTCCTAAAGGCGACCTATCTTGAGAATCTGAACTCAAATATTAAAAATCGTATTAATGAGAATTCTATCGAAATTTCGGCAGAACCTCCCCTAAATATATAACATTCCCAGACCTGCAACTACAACACAAGCACTCAAAAATCATTTATCAAACATCAACTGCATCAACCCAATCTCATCCGATAATATATCCAATAATACACACGTTTCATAATTCATATATCACATCCCTAATATAAATCCAACACATGATAATTATACATTAACCAAAAGAAAAATAATTATTCTATTTCCTTAAACAATCTCAGTGGCCCAAATGACTACGATCTCATATCTCAATATCTGTCTGCATGCATATGCCCCCAAAGGGCGAAAGCGCCCAAAAACACGGCCCAAATGACTCCAACTATGTACAGCTGCTGGGTTAACTGTTGTACCTGTAATCTCCTGGGGGGGAAAAATATAATAAAATAGGAATGAGTATAAAACTCAGTGAGCTCAGTGAGTGGATAATAGTTTTTAAAACATAAAATACTTTCAAAAAAAGAAATGCATCACTTGTATAATTACTTTTCTCAAACAAATATAGACTTTCATGTAAAAACTTCTTTCATTTCAATCATATTTTGAACATAAACATATTTTCATACTGCCACAAAATCAAGGAAAACATCTCATATTAAAATACCATCTCATATTGAAATATCATCTCGTACCTGAAATTTCAATACTGAGTAATACAAATATCCTTAAACAAATACCCAGGGGTAATCTAGTCTCATCCGGACCTCAGCGGACTGGCAATGATGTACTATCTGAGTACCATCATGCCCGGAGCTACACGGATAGACGAAATGACGTACCATCTCATGCTTATCAGCATAACTCATACCCCGGATCTCAACGGACGTGCTATGATGCACCATCTTGCGACATTGTGTCCGGATCATCCGATCTCATATCTCAATATGCATGCATATGCCCCCAAAGTGAGCGCCCAAACACACGGCCCAAAGCCTCTATGTGTGTTCAAGCGGACCCCAAAGGCCTACTATCTCATCTCATCCGGAGGAGCGGGTATTTGATTAAAACTTAAAAACATGATCAAAATCATTATATATGTATACATTTAAATCATGCTTTAAATCATACTCGAAATCAATATATCTCATGTCCAAGATCCATCATATACTCTTTAAATCATGTTCAAAATCCATATGTATAAACATTCTAAATCATGCTCGAAGACCATATGTAAACACTTTAAATTATTCTCAGAGTCAACATATAAATACTTTGAATCATGCTCAAAAGCAATGTATATACATTTTAAATCATACACAGGATCAATCATATACTCTTAAAATCATGCTCAAAATCCACATAAAAGCACTTTAAATCATGTTCGGAAATCAATCATCTCTTTTACCATTTTAAAATCGATACGGAGCATAAATAAATAAATATAATTTACACAATATTTATACACAATAAACATTTATTTCGGAAAACCATTAAATGAAAGCACTTTAAATATTCATTTCATAAACAAGCCTTTCTATATAAAAATCAAATAATTTTAATATATTCCACTCACAGTGACAATTTCAGACTCGGCTATCACCCAAGTCCGCAGGTAGATTCTCGTCCGCAGATTCACCTATTTTACAGAAACGACACAATTACTTTCCATAATTATAATTCGAACTAATCTCGCAAAAATAACGTTTAAAATAAATATTCGTCCTAATATTACAACTCTTAATCTTCCCGGCTTACCGTAATAATTCCGTATTCGTAATTTACTAATATAATCCGAAATTATTCTACCATCAATTTCATAATTTACTAATTTACCCACAACATCATAAAATTACCAATTTATCCTCAATTCAGATTACAAAATCACCCTTAAAGCTGGAAATTACGAAATTACCCTCTATACGTGAAGTTACCAAAATGCCCCTACGGTCAACGTTGACCGAAATTGACCCAACGGCGGTGGGGAAGCTCGGACTAGATACTTCTCGTCGAGGTGAGTCCAACGGTGCCGGTGGTGTCCTCCCACGTGCGGCGGCAAAGCCGGATCGAGCACGTTAAGCCGCGGCATTTAGGGTGGTCGATCGGCGTCAAAACGGCCTTCTCGATGCCGGTGACTGGTCGGAAATGGAAGATGGTAAGGTGGGGAAGCTTTTGCAACCGGTGGCGTGGCCAAAGACGGCCGGAATAGCCGGCGATTGTTCGCGCAAACCCGTGGAACTTTCGAGCTTCACCGGCTGCGTTCCATGCGTTTTCCGGCAGCAAGGACGACGGAGGGTGGATGGCCCACTCACAAGCTTCAGTTTAACCGGTTTTCTCCTTTTATAAGCACCCACAAAATATCAACTAGACCCCCTCATGATATATCACATAAACCCCCTCTTAAATTAATTATTTACATAAATAAATATGAAAAATTCATATGTTACAAACCTCCACCTTCATTTTATTTGTCTGAGCCTATCCCTTCAAACACTACCCAACCGTCCACCACACATCCAACCCACCAAATGACCATTCGAGCTAAGAACAACATCCAAAAACCTTAAAAAAATGAATTTTTATACCCAATTAACTAAATCCCTTGACCTTGAACCAACCATTATAACTCAAGCCGTTAAAGATCATAAATGGCGTTGAGTTATGTTAGAGGAGTATGATGCATTGGTCAAGAATGGAACATGGGAGTTGGTCCCACCTGATATAAGTCAAAATTTAGTGTGATTATATTGACAGGTTCAAAGCTCGTTTGGTTGCAAAGGGCTTTCAACAACGACCTGGAATAGATTACACGGATACATTCAGCCTTGTGGTTAAACCAACCACTATTTTGAATTGTACTTGCTATCACTGTAAGTTACGGCTGGTCCTTGCGGCAACTAGACGTAAAAAATGCCTTCGTTCAAGGTAATCTATTAGAAAACGTCTACATGTCTCAGCCACCAGGTTTTATAGACAAAGACAACCCAACTCATGTATGTAAATTCAGAAAGCTATCTATGGCTTGAAACAAGCTCCTTGGGAGTGGTATCATGAACTTAAAAATTTTCTTCTGCCATCTGGTTTCAAGAATCTGTATACTGATGCTTCTCTCTTTGTATTCAATTTTGATGGTCATATTTTATATCTCATTGTTTATGTTGTTGATATAATTATCACGGGTATTGACGCTGCTGTGATAGATCATTTTGTGACTGATCTTGCTCATCGATTCTCTATTAAGTATCTTAGCTTGTTAGCTTACTTTCTAGAAGTTGAAGTGGTCCATAACAAAGATAGTTTGCTACTCTATGAAAAACGCTACATTTAAGATCTCTTAAGTTTAAATGCATGAAGCGAAACATGTCTCACTCAAATGCCAACAAGTCCTTCTCTTACTTTACAATTAGGTTCGTCTTTATCAGACCCTTCTCAATACAGAACAGTAATGGGCAGCCTTCACTGTTTACTTATTACAAGACCTGGCATTGCCTTTTTCGTTAATAAATTTTCTCAATACATGCATTGCCCAAGCATTGATCATTGGTCTTATGTTAAAAGCCTTCTCCGTTATTTGGTTGGCACTGTGAATGATGGCTTAGAAATCAATTGTGATTCTTCTCTAAGTTTGCATTTTCGATCGCGGATTAGGCGAGGGACAAAGATACTTTCTCATCTACAGGTGCTTACGTAGTTTGTCTAGGCAGAAATCTAGTTTCCTGGAGTTCTAAAAAGCAGAGGACTATCACAAGATCATTCATCGAGGCCGAAATCAAATGGATTTGCTATCTCCTTTCCGATCTTGGTATTGTACTCTCTTGCTGCCCAGTAATTTATTTTGATAACATTGGGGCCAATCAATTATGTTCAAATCCAGTCTTCCATTTAAGAATGAAACACGTTGCTATTGATTTCCATTTTATTCGCGATCAGGTTCAAGCTGGTGCTCTTCATGTCGCTCATATTTCCTCAGAATACCATATAGTGATGCCCTTACAAAGTCTCTTCCACGTCAATGGTTTTTGCAACTTATTGATACTGAAAATCTAGTTGCTTCTCCTTCGAGTAGATCTCATGACTTGGATCATTATTATATTTGTTTTTGGGGAAGTGGTTTGACAATCATCATGATCTCCACGTAACCGCTAGCGGACTACCGATAATTACCTGAAATCACATAAGATGGTTAGAGGCGCCAGAAGTTTTTCTGGCGTGAACCCTTCGACCCTCAAGTCAGTAATCGAGTATGGAATAAACTTATGCCACTTCTCATGCAGCTTCATTCATTGTTCATTCCAGCTCTCACTAGAAAAAATTTTCTTTATCTGAGAAAGAAAGCATCCGATGCCGATGGAAGAGATCCCTCCCCTCTTATAATGGTTTTAATCATAATAATTATATTAATTATTCCCTCCTCCCCCCATCATCATAAATTCCTCCTCTTGAATATGCATATAAATCTGGGCTGGCCTTATGCCCAGATTTTTCGGAGGGAGAAAATGATATTTATCTGAATCTTATTTTCGGGTGAATTGATTAGATGCCTCCTTAGTCGAGGCAATATGCTCGAAGTCACCAGACTTACCTTTTGGTCGAGGTTATCTATTTAAGATCACCCGATAATCATCTAGTCAAAGTCACAGATAAGCTCTTGGTTGAGATGATATGCTCGAGCTAATCAGATAACTACTTGGTCAAAGTGTTCTGTTTAAGGTCACCCTATAACCATCTAGTCATAGTAGTCTCCTCAAGGTCACTTTGATTTCTTCCTCAAACACCAGTCCCCTAATTTCTAGTGTTATTAGTTTTAATGAATCAAGACTAGAAACTATATAAAGTTTAAAGTGACCTCGAGAAGACTTTAATAAGTCAATTCAGGCTACTAGAATTGACCTCATCGTAGACAAGAAACCTGGGCAAGTTTCAAGTCTCAGACCTCTGTATACCTTAAAACTATATTAATTTCATGCTCGCGTAATCATATAGAGCATGTTTCACAGGTTTAGGTTTTTATTTCATCTAGAGCAAGTTTTAAGAACTAAAGTCTTTCACTTGAAAGAAATAAAACTTATATAATCCCTGCTCACTTAATCTTAGTTAAGCAATAACAGAAAGCTTTGACTTTATCTCAATAGCAGGAAGCTTTGACTTTGTCTCACTTCGAGGAGGTTTTCAGACTTAATTTCTTTTATTTATTCTAAAAGATATTACTGTTTGACTTTCATCTAGTCGAGCATGAGCAAGTAAATATCTGACTCTTGTCTCGCCTTGACCAGGCTTTGAGACTTTTTGCCTCTTTATTTGTCTTAGAGTATTTTTAAATTTATTAGTTACCTGCTCGACTTAATCAAGCTTTATAAATTTTTTGACTTTTGTCTCATCTTCATTAGGCTTTGAGACTTTATGCATTTTAGTAGAGCTTAATTTGCGTGAGCCTATTCTGCCTAAACTTGGCTCTTTGTCTCGCCTCGAGCAGGTTTTGAGACTTATAGCCTTAACATATTCTTAGAGCTTAATTTGCTCGAGTTTTATTCTGGCTAAACTTGGCTCTTTGTCTCACCTCAAGCAGGCTTTGAGACTTATAGCCTTAATATATTCTTGTAGTTTAATTTGCTCAAGCCTTATTGTGATTATACTTGATTCTTTGTCTTGCCTCGAGCGGGCTTTGAGAATTATAGCTTTAATATATTCTTGGAGCTTAATTTGCTCGAGCCTTATTCTGGCTAAACTTAGTTATTTGTCTTGCCTCGACCGGGCTTTGAGACTTCATGACCTTATATATTCTTAGAGCTTAATTTGCTCGAGCCTTATTCTGACTAAACTTGGCTCTTTTTCTCATCTCGAACAGGCTTTGAGACTTATAGCCTTAATATATTCTTGGAGCTTAATTTGCTCAATCCTTATTCCGACTAAATTTGGCTCTTTGTCTCACCTCGAGCAGGCTTTGAGACTTATAGCCTTAACATATTCTTAGAGCTTAATTTGTTCGAGCTTTATTCTGGCTTAACTTGGCTCTTTGTCTTGCCTTGAGCAGGCTTTGAGACTTATAGTCTTAACATATTCTTGTAGTTTAATTTGCTCGAGCCTTATTTGGATTAAACTTGATTCTTTGTCTCACCTTGAGCAGGCTTTGAGACTTATAGCCTTAATATATTCTAGGAGCTTAATTTGCTCTAGCCTTATTCTGGTTAAACTTAGCTATTTGTTTTGCTTCGAGCATGCTTTAAGACTTACAGCCTTAATATATTCTTAGAGCTTAATTTTCTTGAGCCTTATTCTGACTAAACTTGACTCTTTGTCTCGCCTCGAGCAAGCTTTGAGACTTATAACCTTAATATATTCTTGAAGCTTAATTTTCTCAATCTTTATTCTAATTAAACTTGGCTCTTGTCTCGCCTCGAGTAGGCTTTGGGACTTCTAGCCTTATCGTATTTTCAGGCTTTTGTTCAAATTAATGTCAAAAATTTGGTCGCTTCTCTTCTCCTTCGAGTAGATCTCCTGACTTCAGCATCATCATTATATTTATTTTTTTAGGGAAGCGGTTTGCCAATCACCATAGTTGCCTATAACAGATAGCATACTGCCGATAATCACCTGAAATCATATAAGATGGTCAGAGGCACTAAAAGTTTTTCCAACGTGAATCTTTTGACGCTCAAGTCACTAATCAGGTATTAGAAAAACTTATACCACTTCTCATACGGTTTCATTTATTGTTCCTTCCAGCTCACACCAGAAAAAGATTTCTTTGTTAGAGAAAGAAAGCATCCGATGCCCATAAAAGAGATCCCTTCCCTTTCATAATGATTTTAATCATAATAATTATATTAATTATTTTCATCCCAATCATTATAAACTCCCCCCCTTAAATATGCACATAAATGTAGTGGGTCGATTACATAACTGCTAGTGGGCTAGCCTCGTGCCCAGATTTTTCAGAGGTAGAGAATGGAGTTTAACTGAATCTTATTTTCTGGTGAATTGGTTAGATGCCTCCTCAAAACTTATGTAGTTGAGATAATATACTTGAAATCACCAAACTTGCCTCTTGGTCGAGGTTATCTATTTCAGATCACCAGATAATTATCTAGTCGAAGTCACAGATAAGCTCGTGGTCGAGATGATGTGCTCGAGCGAATTAGATAACTACTTAGCCAAAGTGTTATGTTTGAGCTCACCTTATAACCATCTAGTTATAGTAGTCTCCTCAATATCACTCTGATTTCTTCCTTAAGCACAACTAAAACTCAAGATTGGAATTCTCTCCCGAACTCCATCTTGAGGGGGCATAATAGCAAATTTATATCTTTTTGATAATCGGGATTCTAATTTGAATAATTCTTTTGTTTGTATATTGTTTCAAACTGATTCTGAAGATTAGTTAACTTAGTTTCAACAACTTTTATTTTTAGGATCTTTAACAAAAGTTTGTTTCTTTTTGCTATATATATTAGCCAATCTATAAATAAAAAATGTACGGATCAAATTCAAATTCATCCAAATTCTATCATTTGGATCTTTCCTCCAACATGATAGCTGGCTAAGTGGATGGTTTTTAAATGTAAGTTTAAATGGTTTGCAAAATTTGAACCTTTCATACAATCTATTAAATTTCTTCCAGCAGGATCTCTTTGTTCCTTCATGATCTAAAATGAATACTTTAGACCTTAGGGTTAATAATTGCAAGGACCACTCCCGATTCCATTATCAGTGTTCATCTATTCCCATCTAGTTTATAACAATCAATTGACAAGGGAAATTCCAATCCAAATATGATGTTTAAATGGTCTTCTTGGTTTGGATTTGTCTCAAAACAAAAGTTGCATGCTTACCGAATCTTTGGGCAGTTTTAATGTTGAGTTGTCGGTATTGAAACAGCAAGCCAACATGACAAATTCATCAACAACTAGCAGAGCTCACATCCCTTGCATCCTATATGTGTTGCACAATAATTCCATGGGAGCAATACCACAAGGAAACAGTTCAACCTATTTGTGAATAGTTCATTTGATGGAAAGCCTGGATTGTGTGGACAATCTTTGTCAAAAAAAAAAGTGAAAACTTTGAGGCTTCACCACCAAAAGACAATCCTCTCTTAGAATCTGTATTTGCATTTGACTGGAAGATAGATCTGGCTAGATATACATATGGGACAATAATTAGAGTGGTCTTTAGGTAATGGGCACATATTTAGCATAAGAAAATAAGATTGGCTCTTAAAGGCTATTTGACTGCAACTGGAAGCTAATTGGATGAAGCAGAGACCCAGACAACCAATGTAATCAGCTTTTCTTTTTAACAAGTTACCCTATGTAGACTCTAGAATTATGTGCTTCAAATTTCTTTCCCCCTCTTTCTTATCCAAAGATCAATTAATCTCTTATATCTATCTTGTATTTTTATGATTATATCTTCTCTAAAATATTCTGTTTCTAATTGTTTGCCTACATTATTAATGAATCACAACATGGCCGATGTAATATAATATCAGCAAGTGAATTAACATGAGTGACACATCAAGTATTGAAACATTAGACAGCTAATTAATATATATATATATATATATATATATATATATATATAGTCATTCCAATTTAATGGTAGATGAAATGATAGTGCAACCACATTAAATATCATTACTCTCATAGTTTTGCCAAATGAGTAAAATTTGCATTTTGGAAGTGGCTGTTGGGATTATGTGCTCTTTAAAGCATATTGATTTTCTGATTAATAAAATATTTCAAGAATTTATTCAGATATTTTGAATTGCATTAATATTTTGAGTAAAGTCCATTTAATCATATTATATGTATTTATGTCATCACCAAGTGGATTCGCAGAAGGCATAAATACAAGTTATCTTATGATTAAATAAATAAAATTCTCAGTTGATAAATAAAGTTGGGCACTTTATTTAGGTATAGACTATAATAAATTCATTGAGTAATTTGTCTTAATCATGTATGAATTTATTGATGTAGTATGTCTACATTGAGCTGGATCACATATGAGATTTAATTAATCTAGTAATAACTGTCAGATTTATTAAATCTCATAGGCATTGATTTACTGTAATCTTAATCTTGAGTTAGTTATGATTTCATGATTGTAGTTGTTATTTCATTTGAGTTACCAATGGGCATGACATACACATGTAGTCTAGATTACCTGGTATCTTGGTGGGAGCCATTACGAGTATTGAAATTGTAGATTAACAATATAGAATTTGTACGACACATCTCTTGATGGGTTTTCGATCTTGATCATAGAATTCTCAGCCAAAGTGTGTCAACATAAATAAGTATGTTGAAAATGATCATTAGAAAACTAGTAAGTATCAAGGAAAAGATGTAATTAAATTGATTGGACAGTTGAGATATCAATTTAAATTAACGATGTGGTACAAAGGATTGTGCGATAAAGAAATCAATGTGGCTTAGGCGAATTATATTCGACCATACAATTATGGAGGTCGGTTCAATCTTATAGTGGAGTAGAATTGGAATTAAATAATTATATTTGTTTAATTACAAATTTAATTATTAGTAGCCACTATCAGTATGTTCCCAAATGATCCCGGGTTAGCTCATTTAATTGACAACACCATCATCGAACCCAAAGCAAGAAAAACCGACATATTAGATGAAAATTATAATTATAATATTTGTTAAGGCCTAGTATATTATATTCAAGTGTAAATGGGAGCTAGTAATATTTTACTGAGGTGGTCTCCTAGTTAGTTACATTCCTTCCACTTTTAAGTAAGTGGAAGGAAAAGAGGAATTCTATTTGAAATAGAAATCCTAATCCTAACATACTAGGGTTTTCATAAGATATTATAAAGGGCATTATTCTCTTAAAGAGATATAAGAGAAGAAAATCCCAGAAATTTTAAGAAAAATAAAGAACACATCTAAGATGTGCCAGTTACAATTGGGGAGTGGTGAAACAGACGCCCACACGTCCAGTATTGATCAAACTTGATTCATAGCCTGAAAGATCGTTTAGAGGCGGATCTACAACTCTCAATTGTTCATCTTCTCAAAACATCAAGGTATGAATTTCTAGATTACTTAATTCTTATATGTTGTATGAGATCGGTCCTAAAATGTTTTAATTGAAAATTTGAAAAACCTAGTTTTATTTCCTTCAATTGGTATCAAAGACATCTCATAATAATATATAATAATTTCATAAGAAATCTATCTTGTTAATTATGTATTAGAGTGGCACAATTTATTTAGATGTATATTATTTGTTAATATATGAATAAAGAATGTTTAGATTGTCTCAATTTATGGTTAGAAATTTTTATTTTTGTTTTGAATTTGCAACAAAAAGGGTAGTCTATTATCACCATGTTTCTCTTTTGATTTAATTTTATGGTTTAAAATTTTTTGTAAATCATCAAGGGTTGTAATCCGTAACAATTAAAAAAAAAAAAGGATTTTCCCGAGCAAGAACCACAACGCATGAGCCAGTAGCACCAGGACAGATGCGCGCGCTGCCCGCGCTCGCAACACACCCGCGCGCGCTGCTTGCGCAAGAGGATGCGCACTGCCTGCGCTCCGGCCCCCCACGCCCGCAGGCCCGCCCGCGCAGCAGGACTCGCGCGCTGTTAGCAACAGGACGCGCACGCTGCTCACTCAGCATGCCCGCGCGCGCAGCAGCAGGTTGCACCCGTGGCTCACGCAAGCTGCAACTCACACGGTGGCAGCAGCAGCAGCAGGCTCCCGCGCGCGCTGCTCGCTCTGGCAACAGGGCCGTGCGTGGGATGGAGCAATTCCGGCCTGACAGCGGCCAGAACTCGCCGGAAAGAAGGACGAACGAAAGATTTGGTTTTTGTTGATAGCGGCGGAGAAGAAAAGAATACAGTTATGGTTTTGGAGTGTTAAATATCGCTCAGGTCCCTATAGTTCTGTATATTTCCGTTTGGGCAAAACTAATATACTATTATATTTTCGTTTGGGCAAAACTAATATACTATTATGTATTAAAGTCCAAAAATAATTTTGGCCTTAGTAAATCCTAGTTTTAAGTCCAATAAAATTTGGGCTTAATGGATTAAAATGTATGGATATAGTTTAACAAATTAAATTTATTTTTGGTCTAAAATTTTTACTTAAAATTTTATTTTAATTTCTTTAAAATTAAAAATTTGGACCAATAATAAATTTAAAGCCCATATTAGTCAAGGCCATCAACAAAGATAATCCAAGAGAAGAAGATATTGATGCCCAATGAAGATTAGGCTTAGGGTTAATATTTTTTATTAGGAAAACCATGAATTGAGATTATTTAAATTTTCTATATGTTGTGTTTTTTGATGTGAACATACCATGATAACATGTCATATAGAATAGGTAGTGCCACACTATGCATAATAATGTCATTCATATAACATGAATTCATGCATATTGTTTGAAATTTGCAAATGCTTAATAATATAATGTATCACTTAGATAATATTATAGGAAGCATGCAATTAACAATATATATGTTTTAAAAGGAAAAATCAACTTTAAAATATTGAGTGGGAGAGGGAAAATTCAAGATAATTTTCCCACGGGGCTCCATTGTTAGTTTAATAATAAAATTATATGTTTGGGTAATATCGAGCAGGTCTCCTCGAGGCCAATCCAGCTCGAGTAAAATTCCTCGAGGTCAGTCCAACTCGTGCAGAAAACCCGACCACTGGCACGAAGATAGCCTTACTAGGCATCAAAGCTGGTCAAGGTCGAGGAGTCCAAGACTGGTCGAGCCCCGAGCTCTTTCTCTTGCTCGAGGTCTTCATAGCCCCGTCAAAGCTGGTCAAGGTCGAGGAGCCCCAAGGCTGGTCGTAACCCAAGCCCATCCTTCTGCTCGAGGTCTTCAAACCCCCGGGTATGGCCCAACCCCACCAGCGACGACGCAGAGAGAATGCAAGATTCGAATACAGCCGGTTCGAAATAGTTTGACTCTTCTTCCCAACGACTCAACGTGACGATCGAGACCTGGTCGATACTGTAACATATGAATTTGTTATATTTATTTATGTAAATAATAAATTTAAGAGGGGGTTTATGTAATATATCATGAGGGGGTCTAGTTAATATTTTGTGGGTGTTTATAAAAGGAGGAAACCAGGTGAATTTTGGAGAGAAACCGAGAGTGTGTGTGTGTTGACCCGTAACTCGACCCGAACTCGCAAATCGACTCGTCGGTTTCTCCCATTTTCGACTACCTCACCGTACGAAGCAAGGTGTCAAACGGAAGTTTGTTTAAGTTGGTATCAGAGCATGGTTTTAGATTCTGTAGACTTTACTTGTTTAAGAAGATTAAGTTTATAATTTTGATAAGAGGGAATTCATAGTGGTAATGGTAGATGTGGCCGCATACGACCATTAGCTGGGTTGACTCCTAGTGTTGTACCTATGGGGGCAAGTGAAGCTATTATGGGTATATTATCTATCTTTGGCTGTGAAGCACATATTCTTATTGATCCTGGATCTACACATTCTTTTGTTTCTCGTACGTTTGCTAAACATCTAGAGCGAGAGCCTGAAACATTAGATTGTGAATTAGTTGTTAGTACACCTACTGGAGAGTCACTTATTGCCAAGAGTGTGTATCGGAATTGTGTGATCAGAATGGGTGAGTAGGAATTTGAGGTGAATTTGATTGTTATTGATATTCGAGATTTCGATGCTATTTTGGGTATGGATTGGCTTGCATCTCATTATGCTACGGTGGATTGTTTCAAGAAGGAAGTTGTGTTTAATAAGCCAGGGAAAACTGTGGTGAAATTTTGTGGGGAGCGCAAAATTTTACCCTTATGTGTCATTTCCGCCATTAATGCGAAACAGTTGCTTAGAAAGGGATGCTCAGCTTACTTAGCATATGTGGTGGACACTAAAGTTCAAGAGTTGAAATTGGAGGATTTCCAGTAGTCCAAGAGTTCCCAGATGTATTTCTGGATGAACTGCCGGGGATGCCACCTGATAGGGAGATTGAGTTTTCCATCGACTT
The DNA here is from genome assembly GCA_025617385.1 of Murraya koenigii. Taxonomy (NCBI): domain Eukaryota; kingdom Viridiplantae; phylum Streptophyta; class Magnoliopsida; order Sapindales; family Rutaceae; genus Murraya; species Murraya koenigii. Next base: position 23,208,306 of record CM046815.1, read on the forward strand.
AGTTCTTGGAACATCTCCTATATCTATGGCACCGCATAAGATGGCTCCAAGTGAATCGAAGGAACTTAAGGTTCAACTACAAGAATTAGTGGATAAAGAGTTTATCGTGCCTAGTGTTTCCTCGGGAGCTCCAGCTTTGTTTGTAAAGAAGAAGGATGGTACCCTCATACTTTGCATTGACTATCGGCAGTTGAACAAGGTTACAATACACAATAAGTATCCACTTCCGCGTATTGATGACTTGTTTGACCAACTTCAGAGGGCCAAGGTATTTTCTAAGATCGACTTGCGATCAGGATATCATCAGCTTAGAATTAAGGAGGACGATATTCTTAAAACAGCATTCAAAACCCGATAGGGACATTACAAGTTTTTGGTGATGTCGTTTGGGTTGACTAATGCTCCAACGGCTTTTATGGATCTCATGAATAGGGTATTTCACCAGTATTTAGATCGATTTGTAATGGTGTTCATCGATGATATTTTGGTGTATTCCCGAAATGAAGAACAGTATGCTGATCACTTGCAGATGATTCTGCAAACTTTGAGAAAAATAGCTTTATGCCAGGTTTAGTAAGTGTGAGTTCTGGTTGGACAGGGTGACATTTTTAGGCCACGTGATATTAGCTGAAGGCATTTATGTCGATCTCCAAAAGATTAAAGCAGCTTGTGAAATGAGAACGACCTACAAATGTCACGGAGGTTCGGAGTTTCCTTGGTTTGCGGTGGTACTATCGTCGATTTGTAGAGGATTCTCTAAGATTGCTACTCCGCTAACGCAGCTTAACCAGTAAAGAATGCCAAGTTCCGAGTGGAATGATGATTGTGAAAAGAGTTTTCAAGAACTCAAGGCACGCCTTATCTCGAAGACCAGCCTTACACTTCAATCGGCAAGGAAGGGTTTATGGTATACAATGATGCCTTCAGCAAGGATCGGGTCGTGTGCTAATGTAACATGGGAAAGTAATAGCTTATGCTTCTAGACAACTTAAAAGTATGAGCAAAACTACCCAACACATGACCTAGAGTCTGGCAATGTGGTATTTGCACTTAAAATATGGAGACATTATTTATGCTGGGTAACTTGCCGATTTTCATCGATCATAAAAGTCTCAAGTATTTGTTTACTCAGAAAGACTTAAATTTGAGACAGAGAAGGTGGATGGAGTTAATTAAGGATTATGAATGCACTATTGATTATCATCTTGGCAAAGCGAATGTGGTGGCTGATGCATTGAGTAGAAAATCTTCTAGTTCTATGGCTCATATGCGAGTGGCCAGTATACCTCTGTTGATCGAGCTGAGATCTTTGGGAGTTGAGTTGAATGCCGATAACTACGGAGCTTTGATAGCTAATTTTCAAGTTAGGCCGACTTTGATTGACAAAGTCCATCGGATGCAAGCACAGGATCCCCAGTTAATGAAGTTGATAAAGGATGTGCAAAAAGGTTTACGAATTGATTTCATGGTGAGAGATGATGGAGTTTTAGTCATGGGTAATAGATTGTGTGTACCAGATATTGGGTTGCTAAAGAGGGAGATCATGGAAGAAGCTCATTGCTCAGCCTATGTGATGCATCCCGGAAGTACGAAGATGTACCATACCTTAAAGGACCATTACTGGTGGCAAGGTATGAAAAGAGAGATTGCAGAATTTGGTTTGTTAGCAAGTTAAAGCCGAGCATCAGAGACCTGCAGGGTATTCTCACCGCTTCCTATTCCCGAGCGGAAATGGGAGCATATTACTATGGACTTTCTATCGAGACTTCCGCGTACCCAGCGTGGACATGACAATGTTTGGGTGGTTGTAGATTGACTTACAAAATCTGCTCATTTTCTACCATTCAAAACCACTTATTCAATGGATAAGCTGATGAGTCTTTATATAGCGGAGATAGTTCATCTTCACGGAGTACCAGTATTCTATTGTTTCAGATAGAGATTCTCGGTTTACTTCAAAGTTTTGGACTAGCTTGCAAAATGCTTTAGGTATGAAGTTGAATTTCAAGATCGACTTTTCATCCTCGGATCGATGGCGATCGAACGCACTATTCAAACTTTGGAGGATATCGTCGCGAGCATGTGTTATGGAAATCAAGGGTAATTGGGACATTTATTTACCTTTGATGGAGTTTGTGTACAACAACAGTTATCAAGCTAGAATCAAGATGGCTCCATATGAGGCTCTGTATGGACAAAAATGTAGAACTCCAGTATGTTGGAATGAAGTTGGTGAGCGGAAGTTATTTGGCCCGAATTGGTACAGAATACTAATGAGCGGGTACAACTTATTCGGGATAGATTAAAAGTGGCTCAAGATGAGACGGAAAAGCTACGCGGATAAGTGTAGGCGAGAACTGGAATTCAGTGTTGGTGATAGAGTGTTCTTACGGATATCTCCTTGGAAAGGGGCACTTCGCTTTGGAAAGTGTGGGAAGCTTAGTCCACGTTACATTGAGCCATATGAGATCGTAGAGCGTATTGGTCCATTGGCTTATCGATTAGCTCTACTACCTGAGTTGTCCAGAATCCATAATGTGTTTCATGTTTCAATGCTTCGAAAATACATGTATGATCCAAGTCATGTCTTATTGAAGCAACCGATTCAGTTGAAGGAGGACTTGACTTACGAAGAGGAACCAGTTGAGATATTGGAGGGAAAACACAAAGTGTGGCGTTCGAAAACCATTCTTTTAGTAAAAGTGCTGTGGAGGAATCACTCAAAGGAAGAGGCTACCTGAGAATCTGAGGACTTGATGCGAGCTCAGTACCCTCATTTGTTTCTACCTGGTACGCAAATTTCGAGGACGAAATTTTTATAAGTGGGGAGGATTGTAACATATGAATTTGTTATATTTATTTATGTAAATAATAAATTTAAGAGGGAGTTTATGTGATAAATTAAAAGGGGGTTTATGTAATATATCATGAGGGGGTCTAGTTGATATTTTGTGGGTGTTTATAAAAGGAGGAAACCGGGTGAATTTTGGAGAGAAACCGAGAGTGTGTGTGTGTGTTGACCCGTAACCCGACCCGAACTCGCGAAATCTGACCCGCCGATTTCTCCCATTTTCGGCCACCTCACCGGGCAAGGTGTCAAACGGAAGCTTGTGAGCCGACCGTCCACCCTCACCGTCCCGGCCGCGGAAACGCTGGAACACCGTCGGTGAAGCTAGAAAGTTCCGCGGGTTTGCGCAGATGATCGCCGGCGATTCCGGCGTCTTTGGCCGCGCCACCACTTGGGTTCTGTTCTCCACCTTGCCCTTTTTCATTCCCGACCAGCCATCGGCATCGAGGAGGCCGTTTTGCCGCCGATCGACCACCCTAAGTGCTGAGGCTTCACGTGCTCGATCCTACTTCGCCGCCGCGCGTGGGAGGATACCACCGGCACCGTTGGACTCACCTCGACGAGAAGTGTCTAGCCCGAGCTTCCCCACCGTCATTGGGTGACTTTCGGGCAACGTTGACCGTAGGGGCATTTTGGTAATTTTACGTATAAAGGGTAATTTCGTAATTTCTAACTTTGAGGGTGATTTTGTAATCTGAATTGAGGATAAATTAGTAATCTTATGAGGACGAGGGTAAATTAGTAAATTATGAAATTGAGGGTAGTATAATTTCGGATATGTTATTAATAAATCACGAATACGGAATTAATACGGTAAGCCTGGAAGATTGAGAGTTGTAATATTAGGACGAATATTTAATTTAAGCGTTATTTTTACGAGATTAGTTCGAATTATAATTATGGAAAGTAATTGTGTCGCTTTACGTAAATTAGGTGGATCTGCTGGACGAGAATCTACTGCGGACTTGAGTGATAACTGAGTTTGAAATTGTCATCGTGAGTGGAATATATTAAAATTATTTGATTTTTATATAGTAAAGCTTGTTCGTGAAATGAATATTTATAGTGCTTTCATTAAATGGTTCTCCGAAATTATATGTTTATTTCGTATAAATATTTTGTTAAATTATATTTATTTAATTATGCACCGTATCGATTTTAAAATATAAATGAGATGATTGATTTCTGAACATGATTTAAAGTGTTTTTATCTGGATTTTGAGCATGATTTTAAGTATATATATATGATTGATCATGCGTATGATTTAAAATGTATATACATTGCTTTTGAGCATGATTCAAAGTATTTATATATTGGTTTCGAGAATAATTTAAAGTGTTTACATATGGTCTTCGAGCATGATTTTAAGAGTATATGATTTGGTCTTGAACGTGATTTAAAAGTGTATATATGATGATTTTGAACATGATTTAAAGAGTATATGATGGATCTTGAACCTGAGATATATTGATTTCGAGTATGATTTAAAGCATGATTTAAAGTGTATATATATAATGATTTTGATCATGATTTTAAGTTTTAAGCAAATACCCGTTCCCTCCAGATGAGATGAGATAGTAGGCCTTTGGGGTCCGTCCCGAACACACATGAGGCTTTGGGCCATGTGTTTGGGCGCTCGCCTTTGGGGCATATGCGTTCGCATGATATCGAGATATGAGATCGGATGGTCCGGACACGATGTCGTAGGATAGCGCATCATAGCACGTCCGCTGAGATCCGGGTATGAAATATGTCGATGAGCATGAGATGGTACGTCCTTTCGCTCTATCCGGTAGCTCCGGGCATGATGGTACTCAGATAGTACATCATTGCCATCCGTTGAGGTCCGGATGAGACTAGATTATCCCCTGGGTATTTGTTTAAGGATATTTGTTTTACTTAGTATTTGATATTTCAGCACGAGATGATATTTCAATATGAGATGATATTTTAATATGAGATGTTTTTCTTGATTTTGTGACAGTATGAAAATATGTTTACGTTTAAAATATGATTGAAATGAAAGAAGTTTTTACATGAAAATATATTTGTTTCAGAAAAGTAATTATACAAGTGATACACTTATTTTTGTAATTATTTTCTGTTTTAAAATCTACTATCCACTCACTGAGCTCATTAAGTTTTATACTCATTCCTATTTTATTATATTTTTCCCCCCGAGGAGATTACAGGTACAACAGTTAACCCAGCAGCTGTACATAGTTGGAGTCATTTGGGCCGTGTTTTTGGGCGCTTTCGCCCTTTGGGGGCATATGCATGCAGACAGATATTGAGATATGAGATCGTAGTCATTTGGGCCACTGAGATTGTTTAAGGAAATAGAATAATTATTTTTCTTTTGGTTAATGTATAATTATCATGTGTTGGATTTATATTAGGGATGTGATATATGAATTATGAAACGTGTGTATTATTGGATATATTATCGGATGAGATTGGGTTGATGCAGTTGATGTTTGATAAATGATTTGGGACTGCTTGTGTTGTAATTACAGGTTTGGGAATATTATATTTTTAGGGGAGGTTCTGCCGAAATTTCAGTAGAATTCTCATTAATAAGATGATTTTAATATTTCAGTTCAATTTCTTAAGATAGGTCGCCTTTGTATATAGGGGGGTTGTCTCAGATACCCCAAGCGATATGGTGTCGTCATCATACTCGATGGTCAGCACACGTCCCCACGGTGTCTGTTTGGGTAATATCAATCAGGTCTCCTCGAGGCCAATCCAACTCGAGTAAAATTCCTTGAGGTTTTAAAACCCCCCGGTATGGCCCAATCTCACCAATGACGCACGCAGAGAATGCAAGATTCGAATACAACCGGTTCAAACAGTTTGACCATTCTTCCTAACGACATAACGTGACGATCGAGACCTGGTCGATACCCCACGCAGTATGGTGTCATCATCATATCGATGGTCACGACACATCCTAACAAAGGTCATCATTTTATACGCGCATGACCGACACTATCATGAGGCTACGTGAACCTATGCCCACCTGACATCCCGCATTCCTGTGGTGTGTCGCAGAATCCCTACCGCCGAGGGATCCTGACACCATTAACGCGGGAACGGCTGACCCCGGAGAAAAAGAGCGAGAAATACTGAAGGATAAAAGGAAATCGAAGTGTAAGTTGCAGGGGTTCCAGAATTTTTCAGATTCTTCTTCTTTGTCAAAGTTTTGGTCATTTTTTCAGCGACATCCATTTTTGATCAAAAAATCATTTAATCTCTCAGGTCTCTCTAAAATAGAGGGATACAAAAAGAATAACCCGATCACCGACTTGAGCGTCGGAGGGTTTTCACCGGAAAAACATCCGGAGACCTCTGACCTTGTTTTTTGTGAACACAGGCCCGAGGAGATCACTGTTCTAGTGAATAAAGGAGAATTGAGGTTGGCAAGCATTCCTCGCTGAGCACCTCATGAGCAAGAGTTTTGGCACTATTCGAGAGCACGTAGAAAATCGCATTAACAACTTGGCGCCATCCGTGGGGATTAGTTTAAAAAGCCTAACTTCCCAGCACATTCAAGAGACACAACAATAAGGGGAAACAGCAGGAGGGGAGTGAGTCCAGAAGAGTCAGTGACTTTGAGGGAGGTGGCCAACGAGGCCCAAAATTGAGAAATCCAGGAGAGGATGGACCGGATGGAGAAATAAATGGAAACATTAACATCCATCCTGCAGGAACTCAGGGAAGGACAGAGGAAAGCAAGCCATGACATCCCTGAAGAATTAGAAGGGAAGTATGGAGGTTAGTGCAGTGTAGTGGAAGACCTCCGGGGAAACGGGAAAGGTCCGAGTTGGAGGATATTGCTGGACAACGAGTCCTCACTCTCAGCGGAGATCATGGGCCTAACAATCCCCCTGGATTTCCATTTTCTGAATTTAAGGTTTTCAGGGAAGAGTGACCCTCTGGTGCACAGAGAACGATTCAATGACATGACCGGAGTGCAGGGCCTGACAGCAACCCAGAGGTGCAGGGCCTTCCCACTTACTCTCGAGGGAAGGGCGAGAGAATGGTACCGCAGGCTACCACGAGGAAGCATTCGGGGATAAGACAAAGGGAGGGAGAACCCCTTCGAGAATTTGTTAAGAGGTACCACCGATCGATTCTGGATCTTAGGGCATTCAATCATCCCCAGGTGCTGAAGGGGCTGAAAGACAGAATTAAGATGGGGAGGCCATGGTACAATTTACGGAGTCCCTCGATTCGTTCGTATTCTGATGCATACGAACAGGTGAAGATGGACATGATTATTGAGGAGGAAAAGACTGCGAAGCTAAGAAGTGAGCAGGGCAGTGGAGCAAAGAAGAGAGAAAAATGAGGTGCTGCTCGGGGAGTACCAACTTCCAAGGCAATGAGGGAACGAGTTCCCCCCAATAACCCCTATCAGATAGCTCCCCAGTCACGAATGGTTTCTGCTCCACCTTGCACGTCTCCAGGCCCGGACCATAGGGAGTATAGACGACGCGACGACCACCCATCCCGTAACCAACCACCGAGCCGATCTATGTCGAACCACAACTGAACTGACCGCCTGCCACCTCCCCCGGGAAGCTTCCCTCGGGACCGGGCGATACAGGTGGTTGTACAGAGCCCCGCCTACGGGCAATACACAACATTGAAGGTGTCACTCGAAGAAATATTCCAAGTGGCGGAAGAACGAGGACTGTTGAGCTTTTCAACACCGATGGCTAAACCAGCTGGCAAACGAGATAGAGGACGGATTTGCCGCTTCCATGGTGACCACGGCCACTCAACGTCACAATGCCGGGATTTGAAGAACCAGGTGGAAGATTTGGTTAGAAACCGGTATTTGGATGAGTTTATTGAAGGGAGACATCTAGTGGTCGAGCAACAGTTGGAGGAAGATAACCGGCCTACAACATGGATCCGGAGCCACCGGCCATGAGAGTAATCTCAGGAGGACCCACAATGGCAGGAAATTCAAGCAAGGCTCGGAAAAAATATTACAGGTACGCTACTGTTGGCCGGAAGGTCTTGTTCACCGCGCCCGCTATAAAAAGGCTAAGGTACAGCAGGTACCCATCATGTAGACAGAGGAGGATGAAGAAAGGGTACTGTACCCCTATGAAGATGCCTTGGTCGTGAAGGCAAAAGTTGCCAATAGGGAGGTTGATCGAATTTTGGTGGATTCAGGGAGCTCAGTAGACATTCTCTTCAAGTCCACACTCGACGACTTGGGAATGACGGATGTGAACCTCGAACAGACAAACACTTCCCTTAAAGGGTTCGGGGGAGGAAAGCTGGCCCCTCTGGGAATCATCAAGTTGGCTGTGGCTATGGGCTCGAAGCCTTTTGAAAAGAATATGATGCTAGACTTTGTGGTGGTAGACGAAGTCAGCCCCTAAGTAGCAATACTGGGGAGGCCATTCATGAGGGTCAACCAATCAGTACTGTCTACCCACTACTTAGCCCTGAAATACCTAGTAAATGAGATTGTGGGAGTTGTCAAGGGCAGTCAGAGAGTTGCAAAGAGCTGCTACGCTGTGCCAGCAAAGGAAACTATGCAAATAACGTCATTAGACTCAAGGGGGGAGTCGAAGAATCGGAGGCAGGAACCCACGGAGGAACTGGAAGAAATCAGGGTAAGACCAGACGACCTTGAGAAGAGGGTCCAGATCGGCTCGGGCATTAGCGGCCAGTTGAAAGAAGATCTGGTCGAGTGTTTGCGAGCACATTCCGATGTATTCGCTTCGACGCATGAGGATATGCCTAGGATCGACACAGAGGTGGCGTGTCATGGGCTGGTGATACGGAAGGACGTTAAGCCAGTGAGACAGAAGAGGAGGTGCGTCAACCAAGAAAGGTACAAGGCCATGACCTGTGAGGTGGAAAGCTGCTGAAGGCGGGATTCATAAAGGAAGTTTCTTATCCTGAGTGGATCTCAAACGTGGTGTTGGTAAAGAAGGCAAGTAGGAAATGGAGAATGTGCGTGGACTTCACGGAAATGAATAAGGCTTGTCCAAAAGATAGCTTCCCGTTGCCGAAGATAGACCAGTTGGTGGACTCCACAGTGGGACACGGACTGCTTAGTTTCATGGATGCATTCTCGGGTTATAAACAGATTCCCATGCACCGACTAGACGAGGAATGCATAGCTTTCATCACCAACCAAGGCCTGTTCTGCTACAAGGTCATGCCCGTCGGCCTGAAGAATGCGGGGGCAACTTACCAGAGGCTGGTGAACAATGTTTTCAAGCCACTGATCGACCGAACAATGAAGGTTTATGTGGACGATATGATCACCAAGTCAAAGAACGTGGAGGAACACGTGAAGCATTAGGAAGAAACCTTCGCGCTCCTAAGGAAATATCGGATGAAGCTCAATCGAGAGAAATGTGCCTTTGGAGTTAGTTCGGGAAAATTCTTGGGCTTCATGGTTAGTCATAGGGGAATCGAAGCCAATCCGGAAAAGATAAAGGCAGTAGTGTAAATGAAGTCCCCGCGTACTCTCAAGGAGATAAAAAGCATAACAGGGAAACTAGCATCACTCAAGAGGGTTTATCTCTGCCATGAGATAAGTGCTACATCTTTTTCCAGGAAATGAAAAGAGGGAGAAAGACAAGATGGACACCGGAATGAGAGGCGGCGTTCCAACAGCTGAAGGAATATCTGTTAAAAGCCCCGTTGCTATCAACACCTCGAGCAGGGGAGGTTCTGTATCTGTATTTAGCTGTGTCCCAATAGGCGACGAGCTCGGTTCTAGTAAGAGAAGAGTCAGGGGTGCAGTATCCCATCTATTACACGAGCAGAGCCTTGCTGGGGGCTAAAACTCGATATCCCCCAATAGAGAAATGGGCACTGGCCCTGGTGATAGCAGCCCAAAAAATGAGGCCTTACTTCCAAGCGCATTCGATGATGGTTTTGATGAACCAACCACTCAGGCATAAAAACTCTGTCCTTAGCTGATTTCGTGACTTGGACATCACCTACCAACCCCGATCAGCAATAAAAACTCTGTCCTTAGCTGATTTCGTGGCCAAATGCACAAAGAGGAATGAAGAGACGGATAGTGAGCACCCACCAGATCCTTCTGTCTCGACCAATGCATGGACGATCACGATGAGATGGGTCGTGTGGAGATCAGGGTGCAGGAGCAGGAGTTGTGCTCCTTAGTCCCGATGGGGCAAAGGTGCAATATGCCGTAAAACTGGAATTTGAAGTCACCAACAACCAGGCCGAGTACGAGGCAGTAATTGCAGGGTTGAAGCTCGCCCTGGTAATAAAGGCAGAAGAGGTAAAGCTTCGAACAGACTCATAGCTGATAGTAAATCACTTCAATGAAATCTTCTAAGCAAAAGGCGAGAAGATGGAGGCTTACCTTCGGAAGGTGAAGCAGCTGATAAGGAATTTCCGAGCAGTCGAGGTGGAGCAGATTGCGAGAGGGAAGAATTTTTGAGTTAACATGATTGCGCGAATGGCTGCTACATCCGACCCCAAAATACCGAAGTCTATCCCGTTAGAAATCAAGACCTACTCGAGCATTGAACAGGAAGACGAGGTGATGAGTTTATCGTCGAGCAGCACCTGGATAGAACTAATTGTTTCTTACCTTAAGGAAGGAGTGTTACCTGCCGATAAGAAGCAGGCAAGGAAGTTGAAGTGTAAAGCAGCTAGGTATACTTTGATTGATGGGGTATTATATAGGCGAGGATACACTCTCCCACTGTTGCGGTGTTTAGATTAGGAGGAAGCCGATTATGTCCTCCAAGAGATACATGAAGGAACCTGCGGAAACCACTCTGGTGCGAGGTCTTTGGCTTTCAAGGCCTTAAGGCAGGGGTACTTCTGGCCTCGCATGCATCAGGATGCACAAGAGAAGACCAAGAGCTGCAAGAGTTGCCAAAGTTTTGCCAATTACATGACCCTGCCTCCCGAGAACCTCACAGTGATGAATTCACCTTGGCCATTTGCTCAATGGGGGATTGACTTGATCGGACCACTACCAAAGGGGAGAGCATCTACAATACATGCCGTGGTGGCGATTGATTATTTCATAAAATAGGTTGAAGTGGAGGCTTTGAGCAGTATTACAGAGAGTAAAACCACTGACTTCATTTGGAAAAATGTGATTTGCAGGTACGGGATTCCCCACGTGTTGGTAATGGACAACGGGAGACAATTTGACAACATCAAATTCAGAGACTTCTGTAAAAACATGGGAATAGAGCTAAAGTTTTGCTCTCCATCACACCCACAGGCCAATGGGCAAGTAGAAGCTGGAAACAAGACTATAAAACTCCTTCTGAAAACCAGACTTAGCGAGCAGAAGGGAGCATAGGTTGACGAGCCGTCTGGTGTCTTGTGGGCTTACAGAACTATACACAAAACGGCCACGGGAAACCCCATTCTCCTTGGCATTTGGGCATGAAGCAGTTGTTCCCGCCGAAATAGGGATGGGAACACACCGAACAGAGCGCTTCAACTAAGGGCAAAATGATGAGTAGATGTGTGCAGGCTTGGACTTGCTGGAAAAGAAAACGGAAAGGGCCGCTGTAAAGATAGTAGAGAACCAGCAGAGAGTAACCCGCTATTACAACCAGAATGTGCACATCCGCTGATTTCAGGTGGGAGATTGGGTACTTAGAAGGGTCAATCGAACACAAAGGACCCGGGTAAGGCGTGTTAGGACCGAACTGGGAAGGTCTCTATAGGGTCTCTCAAATGGCCGGTCCGGGAGTGTACAGATTGACCTACCCCAATGGACGAGAGGTCAAAAGGCCATGGAACGCACAACATTTGATGAAATATTTCCAATAAGTTTCCTCGCATTGTAAGCATTGATGTCTAATTCCTTCAAAAATGGGGATGTGCAAAATCTTGACCATATGTAAAAGCAAGAAAAATGCTTCCAATATTAATTCAATGTAGACAAGTTGAAGCCAACAAGCTCGTAAAGATAATGCAAAGTCCAGAAGTCTCAAAGCCTAGCTTAAGGCGAGACGGTGCCAAGCGTGAGCCAATTGCAGGTTCGAGCAAGATAAGCTCGCAAAGATAACGCAAAAGCCAAAAGTCTCAAAGCCTATCTTAAGGCGAGACGGCATGCCAGTGAAGCCCATTGTAGGCTCGAGCAAGATAAGCTCGCAAAGATAACGTAAAGCCGTAAGTCTCAAAGCCTAGCTTAAGGCGAGACGGTGCCAAGCGCGAGCCAATTGCAGGCTGGAGCAAGATAAACTCGCAAAGATAACACAAAGGCCAGAAGTCTCAAAGCCTAGCTTAAGGCGAGACGGTGCCAAGCATGAGCCAATTACAGGCTCGAGCAAGATAAGCTCGCAAAGATAACGCAGAGGCCGAAGTCTCAAAGCCTAGCTTAAGGCGAGACAAGTGCTAGCACGAGCCAATTGCGAGCTCGAGCGGGATAAGCTCATGAAGAAAACGCAAAGGCCAGAAGTCTTAGAGCCTAACTTAAGGCAAGACGGTGCCAAGCGTGAGCCAATTGCAGGCTCGAGCAAGATAAGCTCACGAAGGAAACGGGAAGGTCAAGCATGAGCCAAGTATAAGTTCGAACATGAAAGAAACAGAGATTTATAAGCCTAACTTAAGGCAAGACTCTGTCATGCATAAGCCAGGAGAGAGCACGAGCAGAAGTGTCTCGGAGAAGGAAAGCAAAATCCCAACAGTTGTTAAAATTTATTTAGCAAAGGCTTGGAGTAAATTTCATGCAAAAAATGCAAGGCAAAAGTATATACTCAAACACAGAGGCAAATTGTCCGATACATGTTCTTTATTCATCCATCAAAAATACAAATATAAAAAAAAAAATCAGCTGGCAAGAGCAGTGGGGCTAGCAGGTGGAGCAGGGTCCTCGGAGGGTGGAGCACCTCTGCAGCAGTGCAGCAGCAAGAGTGACCTCGACAGCAGCAGGAGCAGCCTCTTCAGTATCGGCAGAGGCCTCAGTCGAGGGGACTCTCGACTCTTGGTTTGGGGCGTTGTGCTCGAACATGTATGCTGCGACGCCTGCCTCGAGCTTCGATATGTCCACTTCGGGATGCTCCTTGCTCAAGACAGACACGAGGAAGTTATAGCTGAAAGACACCCCATCATTATACTTCGTCGTGAGCCTGTCTTCCAAAGAGTCCACCTTCCTCTAAAAGCAAGAAGTCTCTGCCTCCATGGTCCTCTCGAAGGAGAACCTCTAGGTGTCCAAGTCCTTCCAAGCATTCAGTAGCTCATCCCGGACAAGAGACAGCTCCTTCTCGAGCTGGAGGGCCTTAGAATCTGACATTGCTGCCTTCTCCTCGAGGTGGAGCTCTCTTCGCAAAGCTTCGTCGCCTGCTCATCCTTCTGCTCAAGACTCCATTTCAAATTCTCATTTTTCGCTCAGATCTTCCTTTGAAAATCCTGAGTCTTGGCCTTGAAGGCGGTAGCTATAGCCGCAGCACGAGAAGAGAGGCGGTGGAACGCACCGACTAAGTCATTGGCACCAGAAGCCTCTATCCCCTCCAGGAACTTATCCTCCATCTGTTTGGTGAAGTCCTTGAGGTAGGGATCAGCAAGGTCGAGCCACTTTCGCTCTTGCATGCTCCCTGATCAAGGCCGAGCTGAAGTTGCAGTCCTCAGACGCCTGCGGGCCGCATCCTCTGCTGCTCACTCCGTCTCCTGAACAGGGGTGCAGCTCGAACCAGTGAAGTGGGAGTGTCGGTTCGAGGCCTCTTCGCTGGAGCAGAGGAGCTGCTCAGGCAGTCTGATGTCCTTGTAGGCCTCATCAACAAAGAAAGCACTCTGTTCATCTTCTCTTGTAGGACCAGACCAAACTCCACAAAATTCTAGATGGTTAGTAGCTCCCTGAACGAGCTCGCGTTGTCAAGAGCAGTGTTGACACGCTCTTAAAGCTCTTCCCCAATCCTGTAAGAAGCACCCCAAGATACTGCAACAACAATCAGAACCAAATGGTGAGAAAAGACGCTAGCAGGAAAACCAAAGTAAAAATTTATTGAACAAATAAATGACCTAGAGTGCAAAAATAACGAGGAATCGGAGGGACCCCCTCGGAGACAGATACAGCATGCCCCCAATCTCCCTCGGCAAAGAAAAATTTGCCCTTACAGTTGCCACCAAAAGTGGGGAGATCAGTTATGGGTTTCTTGCCCTTGAGACGGGAGGTGAGGTAGTACCAACCAGCGTCCTTTGAGTCGCTTTCTCTTGGTAGAGATGCTTTGTCTCCACAATAAATAGAGGCCGGACAGAACCCTCTACCTATTCGGGTTCAATTGCCCAGGGGCCAAACGGAGCCTGGACAGAATTCGGACAAAGTAAGGCTGAAGAGGCAACCTAACCCCCCACCTAAAGCACTCCATATGAAAGGTGACATACCCCGATGGAGGATGGCTGGGCATGTCACCCTTACCGGGCACCCGCAAATCCACACTGGACGGTATGTGGTAGGTGTTCTTAAGCCGGTCCAGGTCTGGGTGTGAAGTTTCACACCTCATGTGGTCAATGGGGTACTCTCCACCCTTTGACCATTGACTAACCCTTTCCCCCTGTTGCGGCCGGGTCCCCGCCACAACCAAAACCTCTTATGGACTTGAATCTCTCACTGGGATCATCCTAAGTGGATCAGAATCACTTGAAGAGGACGATTTTTCAAACGACATTCTAAGGGGTCGTTGGGCGTCTGATATGTCTTCTATAGGCACAATCTACCTAGTGGGAATCGAAAACCCAGATAAACGAAGAATAGGAAATTAACGAGAAAAGGGAAAGAGGTTTATACCTGAGAAAAGGTTGACGACAGGAATGGTAGCGAAGGCAAAGAAAAAGATGAGACGCACTTGTAGGCAATTAATTTTGGTCTGAGCAAAGATGAACAATATGAAACGCAGTAAAGAAATCGAAGATTTTTAAAAGGGAAAGTGCGTCTCTTCAGCAGACGGCACGCATCTCAAGAGATGCGACTGTTCAAGTAATGTCTCTTCAAAATTCAAACGCACGACCCGGATCCACCCATGTGTCCCGCATTAAATATGAAGTGATGAAAGCAGAAGACAGCTCAACTCGGGAAGGTAAAAAGGTAGGGAAGTCGGCCCAGACAGGAAGTTTCCAGTCTTATCTCACTTCACTTCAAAGACTAGAAACTGGGGGACTGGTGTTTGGGTAATATCGAGCAAGTCTCCTCGAGGCCAATCCAGCTCGAGTAAAATTCCTCGAGGTCAGTCCAACTCGAGCAGAAGACCCGACTGCTGGCACGAAGACAGTCTTACTAGGCGTCAAAGCTGGTCATGGTCAAGGAGTCCAAGACTTGTCGAGCCCCGAGCTCTTTCTCTTGCTCGTGATCTTTATAGCCCCGTCAAAGCTGGCCAAGGTTGAAGAGCCCTAAGGCTGGTCGCAACCCGAGCTCATCCTTCTGCTCGAGGTCTTCAAACCCCCGGGCATGGCCTAGCCCCACCAGCGACAACACAAAGAGAATGTAAGATTCGAATACAGTCAGTTCGAAACAGTTTGACCCTTCGTCCTAACGACTCAACGTGACGATCGAGACTTGGCCGATACCCCATGTGGTATGGTGTCGTCACTGTTACCGATGGCCGGCACACGCCCCCACAATGTCATCATTTCATACGCGCATGACCGACACTATCATGAGGCTACGGGAATCCATGCCCACCTGATATTCCGTATTCCCAAGGTGTGTCGCAGTAATCCTGATTTTCAGAGGGACCCAGACACCATTAATGCGGGAACGGCTAACCCCAGAGAAAAAGGGCGGGAAAAACTGAAGGATAAAAGGAAATCGAAGTGTAAGTTGCAGGGGTTCCAGAATTTTTCAGATTCTTCTTCTTTGTCACAGTTTTGGTCATTTTTTCAGCGACATCCATTTTTTATCAAAAAATCATTTTATCTCTCCGGTCTCTCTAAAAATGAGGGATACAAAAAGAATAACCCGATCACTGACTTAAGCGTCTGAGGGTTTTCGTCGGAAAAACATCCGGCGACCCCTGACCTTGTTTTTTATGAACACAGGCCTGAGGAGATCGTTGTTCCGGTGAATAAAGGAGTATTGAGGTTGGCAAGCATTCCTGCTCGAGCACCCAACGAGCAGGAGTTTTGGCACTATTCGAGAGCACGCAGAAAATTGCATCAACATTATATATATACCTCGACTTCATGATACGGTGGTGCTCCCTACGGAGGGTATATATATTAGACATTTTATTTGATGAACTTCTTTAAAGATAAAATCGAAATATTTTTCAATCTGTTGATCACCCTAACGATGGCTACATGATATGAGAAATATGTAGATTGAAACAATGGTTATACACTCAACAAAAATTTGTTATTAACCTTCCCAACGAAGCTCTGTTAACAAAATTTTAGCCCTAAAAGATAACGATAGTTATTTATCATATTACGACATGAAAGTAAATAATCTAATGGTTAATTGGGTCTGGTAAATGGCGGCATGACTTCCCCAACGGATAGCTTGCTAAAGCGGTATTAGATTATCGTTACAATAAAATAAAATGCATTTATGGTTTTTTGCTTTTTTAGAATTTTATCGTGAATGTTATGTCAATGTATTTATGCATGTATGTTTTATTTTTCAGAAAATATCTTCCACCAACCCGCTATTAATCATCCTGGTTAAAAATGAACTCACTGGTGAAAATTACTTAGATTGGAAATGCAATCTATTTAATATTCTCACTGTTAAAGACTACAAATATGTTCTGACCCAACAATGCCCTTCAGTACCAACATTATACGATTATAGAAATCAGAATGAGTCTTATGAGAAATGGTGCGAGGCTAACAAAATGACTAAGTGCTATATATTGGCTTTGATTTCTATGGAACTGCAGAACAAACTTCGGAGCATAGAAACAGCCACTGAAATATTGGCTAGTCTCCATCAGATGTTTGGACAGAATACTGATTCTGCCAGAGAAGCAGCGTTAAAACGTGTCACTGACACCAAGATGGTAGAGGGTACAAGAGTTCGTAATCATGTCCTCAAAATGATGGACTATTTGAATAAAGTTGAGATTCATGGTGTTGATATCGATGATAAAACAAAGATCAACATGGTGATTGAATCTTTACCTGATACATTCAGAGAGTTTAAGGTCAACTATATCTTAAGCAATAGAGGTATGACGTTAGTTCAATTGATGTACAAACTACATGCTATAAAAGAATATTATCATAGCCAAGAACTTCCTAAACAGAAATTCTCTTTAAAGCCTAAGTCGAAAGACAAGGGTAGGCAAAAGAGAATTGACACAAGGAACATGTCTACTAGAAAAGATGGCAAGTCGAAAGACAAGTGCTTCAAGTGTGGACAGAAGGGTCATCGGAAGAAAGATTGTCCTAAGATTATTAAAATCAAGTACAGGAAATCTTTAAGCTTCCTAATTAGTTCAGTTTCTATTGATTAATGCAATAGTGAATTCTGAGATAACTAATTTATTTGTAAATTCATTTATTTGGTTTTCAGGCCACCAAGAGATTAAGTGAAGAAAGCTTTAAGCAGCAGTAGAGAAAGATACTAGTTTATATCAGCTGGGAGGACTAGATCAATTTTATGAGACTTTAAGTTTTGATATTTGTCTTTGTATTCCAAACATTAGAGGAATTTAATTTCTGTGGCTTGTTTTTAATAAACAGAAGCACACTTTTATTTTTTTATCCTCTGTTAATAACTCATTTTTGTACTTTACAAAGACAATTAATATCATATAAGTCTATTGATCTGTTCAAAGCAAAATATAATGATAAAAAGTATATTATTTATCTAAGAAAAGAAATATTTTTCCAAAACCAATGGCACCTCTAATATTTATGCTTAAATTATATAAACTATAATAAGATTTCATGAGAATGATTAATAATAGGTCCTTCATGATCTATTTCAGGTTGATTATTGATACTTTACAAATCTTATTTAGAATAGTAATATGACAAGGTAGCTCCTTTTGAGCTAAAAGAAAGCGTAATATTGTATTGCATGGAATTAGTGCATACAAATGTATGTGGACTAATTAGTTTACATGGAAGAAGAGGTTATGAGTATTTTATCAATCTAATTGATAAATATTCATCGCATTTATGTTTGTCTAAATGCGTCATGATTCCGTGGCTTTTGAAATTCAAAAGAGTACATGGATAAGACAAAGAAGCAATTAGACAAGAACATAAAAGAACTTCAATCTAATCAAAGTAAAGAATATCTCTCTAGAGAATTCAAAGTCTATTTGGTTGTAAAATGGGATAAACTCCCATTTATAATGAACATTGTGACATAATAATGTTATTATATAGACAAACAAAATTCTTTTGGATAGAATAAGATATACTTTGTGATTGATCATTTACCTTTTTTAGATACCAGTATTTAAAATTGCATAGACTATTGAACTTAGTTTTATCTATATCAGTGCCTATTACTCCATGGAATTATGGATATGTTACAAACTTAATTTGTGACACATCTATAGTTGGAGATTCACTAGTATTTATACTAAAATTATAGGCAGAAAAGATGAATTCATGTTCAAAAGTATGCATGTTTTAAGTATTCTAAAGGAATAAAGGAAAGTCTAATTTAAAGACCTCAAGATAGGAATGCATTTGTAAACATACACTATACTTTCCTTGAGGAAGACTATATAAATGACTTATAACCTATAAATAAGGTAAAACTAGAGAAATCATAAGTAAGGAGATCATATTGATGCTCAGTTTTCTATTTATAGAAAAGAGCAAGAATGATTAACAAAAGGATTATCCCTGAACAAATTATCATTTTTAGAACCTCATCGTAGTGGGAGGGTAACTAGATTACCAACCAAGATACATATTATTGAGAGAAACCTATACGGCTATCTCATATGAACATGTATAAAATCCCACTGGATACAATTAAGCTCTAATAGATAGTGATGTTGAACATTAGAAAAGGGCTATGAATTAAGAAATGGAATTTATGTATTCCAATAAAATCTGGGAACTTGTAGAGACATCAAATGGGGTAAAACCCATTGGATGCGAGTGGATCTATAAGAGAAAAAGAGGAGTAAACAGAAGGATGGAAACATTTAAAGCAAGATTAGTAGCCAAAGGGTTCACTCAAAAAGAGGGAATCGATTATGAGGAAACGTTTTCTCTTGTTGCTATGCTTAAATCTATCAGAATTCTGCTCTTTATTCTCTGACTCGCTAAATTATGAAATTTGGCAAATGGATGTCAAGACTGCCTTTCTTAATGGGCATCTTGAAGAAGACGTCTTTATGCAGCAACCAGATGGATTCATATAAAAAGGCCAAGAACACTTAGTATGCAAGTTACAAAGATCCATCTATGGATTGAAGCAAGCATCCCAGTCGTGGAACATCAGATTTGATCAAGCGATAAAATCATTTGGATTCATTCAGAATATTGATGAACCATGTGTATACAAGAAAATTCAGGAAAAATCTGTAGCCTTCCTAATTCTTTATGTAGATGATATTCTCCTTATCGGAAACGATGTAGGAGTATTCACTACTATAAAAAGTTGGCTAGCAAAATAATTTGATATGAAAGATCTGGGAGATGCTAGTTATATTCTTAGTATCAAGTTGCTACGAGACCAGAAGAATAAAACGATAGCTTTGTCTCAAGTGGTCTATATCGATAAGATATTGGCTAGATTTAGCATGGTAAATTCCAAGATTGGTCTGTTACCATTCAGACATGGAATTTTATCCTCTAAGGATCCATCACCTAAAATTTCTCAGGAGATAGAGAAAATGAGACGAGTTCCCTACGCGGAAGCTGTGGAAAGTCTCATGTATGCCATGCTTTGCACTAAACCAGACACATGTTTTGCGATTGGGATGGTTAACAGATATCAATCTAATTCTAGACCTAAACACTAGACTGCTGTCAAGCATATAATGAAGTATCTGAAAAGAAGCTAAGGATTATATGCTTGTGTATTCTGGTGATGAACTTACTCTAGTGGGTTATGCTGATTCTGACTTTATGTCAGATAAGGATTCTAGAAAGTCTACTTCTGGCTATGTGTTTACATTAGAAAGTGGAGCTATTAGTTGGAGGAGTGAGAAACAATCTTGTATCGCAGACTCCACAACAAAAGCTTAATATGTGGCTGCATCTGAGGCTGCAAAAAAAAGCGGTATGGCTCCATAAGTTCCTTCGAGATCTTGAGGTGGTATCTACTGCAAGTGCACCACTTAAATTATTTTTCGATAATAATGGTGCAGTGGCTCAATTAAAAGAACCAAGAAACCACAAGAAATAAAAAAACATTGAGAGGAAGTATCATCTCATATGGAAATAGTGTAGAAAGGTTATAACCTACATTTAGAGTCCTACAAGCATGTGCAATTTGCCAGATATGCATTGAGAGTTAGTGAGAGATTGTTGGGATTATGTGCTCTTTAAAGTATATTGATTTTCTGATTAATAAAATATTTCAAGAATTTATTCAGATTTTTTGAATTGCATTAATATTTTGAGTAAAGTCCACTTAATCATATTATATGTATTTATGCGATCACCATGTGGATTCGCAGAAGACATAAATACAAGTTATCTTATGATTAAATAAATTAAGTTCGCAGTTGATAAATAAAGTTGGGCACTTTATTTAGGTATAGACTGTAATAAATTCATTGAGTGATTTGTCTTAATCATGTATGAATTTATTGATGCAGATATGTCTACATCGAATCTGGATCACATATGAGATTTAATTAACCTAGTAATAACCGTCGGACTTATTAAATCTCATAGGCATTGATTCATCGTAATCTTAATCTTGAGTTAGTTATGATTTCATGATTGTAGTTGTTATTTCATTTGAGTTACCAATGGGCATGACATACACATGTAGTCTAGATTACCCAGTATCTTGGTGGGAGCAATTACAAGTATTGAAATTGTAGATTAACAATATAGAATTTGTACGACACATCTCTTGATGGGTTTTCAGTACTTGATCATAGAATTCTCCGGCGGAGTGTCTCAACATAAATAAGTATGTTGAAAATGATCATTAGAGAAAACCAGTAAGTATCAAGGAACAAGATGTAATTAAATTGATTGGACAGTTGAGATATCAATTTAAATTAACGATGTGGTACAAAGGATTGTGTAGTAAAGAAATCAATGTGGCTTGGGCGAATTATATTCGAGCATACAATTATAGAGGTCAGTTCCAATCTTATAGTGGAGTAGAATTGGAATTAAATAATTATATTTATTTAATTACAAATTTATTATTGTAGCCATTATTGTATGTTCCCAAATGATCCCCGAGTTAGCTCATTTAATTGACAACACCATCAATTGACCCAAAAGTAAGAAAAACTGGCATATTAGATGAAAATTATAATTATAATATTTGTTAAGGCCTAGTATGTTATATTCAAATGTAAATGGGGGCTTGTAATATTTTATAAGGTGGTCTCCTAGTTAGTTACACATTCCTTCCACTTTTAAGTAAGTGGAGAGATAGTTAAAAGAGGAATTCTATTTTAAATAGAAATTCTAATCCTAACATACTAGGGTTTTTCATAAGATATTATAAAGGGGGCATTATTCTCTTAAAGAGATATAAGAGAAGAGAATCCCATGGATTTTAAGAAAAATAAAGAAGACATCTAAGAGGTACCAGTTACAATTGGGGAGTGGTGAAACAGACGCCTACACGTCCAGTGTTGATCAAACTTGAGTCGTAGCCTAGAAGATCGTTTAGAGGCGGATCTACAACTCTCAATTGTTCATCTTCTCAAAACATCAAGGTATGAATTTCTAGATTACTTAATTCTTATATGTTGTATGAGATCGGTCCTAAAAGGTTTTAATTGAAAAATTGAAAAACCTAGTTTTATTTCCTTCAGTGGCATAGTGGAACGAAAGTCGTTCTCTTTTGGCATTGAATAGTACATCATTTGAAAATTATGCAAGCTTAATTTCATGACTATTTTGCATCCACGCAAGGAAGATCTAACATTCCCCTAGTACAAATGCAATAGAACGGTGCCAATAGAAGCAAGTGTAGTATCCTGTTAAGATTTTCCCAGTTTAAGATATACTTAATTGTCAAAGTAATATTACTTTTTATAAAAGTGTTGAATTGGCTATAGAAATTCATCGATTTTAAAAATATTTCAGTAAACGCCTATCCAGAATCTGAAAAATATAATTGTAATACCCCAATTCTCCTTAGGCATTAGTTATTTCATTAATGGTATTTTAGTCCTTTTTACTCCTTGGTATCTTTGTAACTATAATATAAAAAGAATAAGATGTCTTACTTTTTATTACAAGAGAAAGATAGAGATTGGCTGAAAAAAAAAACATGACAGAGTAGAAAGAGAGAGAGATGATGAAAAAAAGATGGAGAGAAAGAAGAAGAAGAAAGTATTCTTCTTGGTTCAGCCTATGAGCTACATATGAGATCAAATTATTTCGTTTAAATTGAATATTGTGCTGAGAAAATATTTAGAGGTAAATTTCAATTCTTGATTTTTGATAGTTTGTTATGGAGAAGCATGGTTAGATATTTGTAGCAGAAGTAGAAACTTAGGATTTTGAAGAAAATATACTGACAGTACGTTATTTCAAAAATCATATTAATTTGTGCAAATTGATTTTGATTCTAATTTTGGATATGTTAAACTAAAATTCTTCAAAAATGCTTTGAAACTTATTTCGATGAAATCATATTTGAACTCCATTTTTTTAAGAATTTTTCAATCTAAGTCTGAAAACCTTGAAATTTATGATTTCAGTGAAGAACATGAATTTCAAAATTATTTTACCATGGCTAGACTTCTTTAAAAATTATGAATTTGGACCAGTGATTTATATATATGTTTTTATAGTGATTCTGGAATTGTTCATGATTTTTTATGATGAATTGTTTTGTATTTTTAAAGCAAGTATGTTCGAAAAAGAAACTGCATTTGATGATTTGATGATGTCTGAAATGTAAATTATTTTCAATAGTTTTTGAAGGAATAAAGCTATGAAATTTTTAATAATGAATTTATGATTAGAACTTGATTATATCTTATGAGAAAATTATATCTTATGAGAGTTTTATTAATGATTTTTAGACTGACGATATCAATACGCATTTATTACATGTGGATGTCAAGAGGTAAGTAAGCTAGACTTCTAAAACGAATCACAATAAACAATATGTATACGTTTGAAATATTTGAAAAGCCTATTTTTTATATGTTCAAATATTGATTTATATGTTCATGTCCATGTGTTTATGTGATGTGTTGTTATGTATTGAGCGTGATTGTGTACATGGGCATATATGTGTGTGTGTGATAGTTCATTGGCATAAGCATGAAAATGCATTAAGTTTTCCATAAATGAGGAAGTGGATTTTACTAAACAGAATTTCTCCTGTATGAGAATGTATGGGGCCACCTATTGAGACTATGTAGGGGCCACTTCTCGAGGGCCAATGTGTCATAAAGTGCCATGCATGGTACAAAGTGCCACACTGCAGGATATGTATTTCGTTGAAAGAAAAGCGTGAAAGTGACAAAAAGAAATTTTTTTATGATTTGTTTTACAATAATTTCAAAAGATCATGACATATCATCTATTTACATTATAGATATAAGTATGTATGCATTTTGATATATGAATAAAACTAGTTTGCTTACTGTATTCATTATAGTTTATTGTGATTCAGTTTTTAGAAATCATAATTAATTCATATTGAGTGAAGAGAAGAACTTGTGATTGAGGATTGTATAGATGGTTTGGCAGAAATTTAGAAATCTTTCGCTATTGTTTAATGTTGTATCTGAGGCTTAATTGTAATTAATTGCAAAGAGATATTTTTAAGTATATATGTGACATGTAATTTGCTATTAGATTCGTTTTTCGGAGTTGGGCCGGGGTTACAATAATGGAATATATAATTTTGTTTTCACTAAATAAAAAATTCTATTGAATATGCTAATTGATATGGTACACTGTTGACCAACTTACAGTTAACTTCAAATCATTAAATCTTTTAACTGGATATTGCACATATAACATAACTCCGCACCGGTCTAATATTGTTTTTATGGCAATTGTGTCAGTTACTTCATTGATATATATTTTCAGATACCCCAAATGCACACATGCATAAAGATGATAAACTTATTTCCCACTCACGAGTTGACTCCAAGTTCTTTTTCACATCATCTTATGATTTTCTCCCATTTTCTTTTACTATTATAATTGAAAATAATATAATAAAATTATCGTTGATAATATCATTTGAGCAAATATTCAAGAAACAAACAAATGTTGTCCAAAAAATTATTTTAAAAAATGATACCATTAGGCATTTATCAAAATAATCTAAACTTCTATTAACATGCGTTTCCTATTATATGAATCACTATTTGCCTATAGAAGAAACTCACCTGCCTTGAATGGTTGGTTATATTTCAGTAGTATCCCTAGTCGCTCAGGTAGTATCTTTAAAATAAGATGGAAGCTATTATTTCAATTCAGATGATTAAAAGGACTGTAAAGATCAAACTTCAATAATTAGTCACAGATCTGAATTTTCCTCAAAATAAGATAATACAATATGATTTTTCCAGTATATGATGACTATGTGATTCTCCTTACTACCAATAAGATTATACGAATAGCATAATTTGACTTAATTAATTCTTAATTCATGCGCATAACGTTGAAAATTAAAGAATCCATGTGGTTTGGGTGTCAATAAAGCCATTTGGAATGATGCTATCACCTCTTTCTTCAATAATATAGGGTAGACAAAATCATGGTCAATAGCCGGCAAGAAGGAAAGGCTGTGATTCATTCTTTTTTCAAATAGTTTTCAATTTTGTCCACTCCAATAGCTTATAACTTTATATGATCTTAATTTATATGAGATGTTATGGACTAAGGGCTTGCTTAATTGGTTGTTTGCTTGTTTTCATGTTTTTAATATACATATTTGTTTTGCCAATTTCACTGAAAATAGTATGCTAATAAAAATTGACCACTTATTTGACTACCTCTATTTTGGACCTGCTCTGTGTTCCAACTTCTGCATCCGCAAGCTGATTTTTCTTTTTTTCTTTTTTTTTAATTTTTTTGTCCATATACAACACACAGAAGAACCAAAACTTTACTTGAACACGACAGATTCCGATATTCAGTTATTTTATACAAACTTTATATATATAATTATTTTGTTCCAACCAATTTTAGGGGTTAATACTAAATAGCTATTTGGGTTGCTGCTATCTCCTCTTGAATAATGTAGTGTGAACAAATAAAATCATGGTCAATAGCTAGCCGGCAAGGAAGAGTAACACAAATGTAAGCAGTCCAACGACTAAGTAGCAATTGTTTGCTTTGGACACATAATTCGTCACGGTTTTAATTTTAAGTTTGGCGAAATAATCTGCTCAATTAGGAGAGCTCATTGGTTATAATTAAGTAACTCATTCGCCAACAATCGGAGATATTACATTTATTACTGAATTAAAAAAAAAAATCTCAATTCCATCCATACATGAACCCTGAAACAAATCGTCCAACCTTTCTGTTGATATATGTTTCTTTTTGGATTGAACTAAATGCAATAGACGGACGTATACCTGCATATACAGTAACAAACAAGAAGTGAAATGAGATCAAACCAAAAGGACATTTTCAGTACTCCCTTTGATGTGTAAGTCCGTAAAAGCCTTTAATTCAAATTGAACGAAGATTCTTTGTTAAAATAGAATTCCCATTCCTCTCTCCCCCTTGTTTTCTCCTCAAGTACTTTTTAAAAATGAAATGGAGCTTGCTTTTAAGAGTGGAGTCGTGCCCTTACTTTTATGCACTTGGTGGTCTTGTAGTCAACTTCTTCAACTGCTTCTCCACTACTAAGCCTTATCCCTATATTTTCACCTTGCTGACATAGTAGCCTTTGACCAATTCGTTGCCTCCATCCAGGGTTTCTCATGTCCTCCCTCAAGATATCTTTTTTTCCTATTTGGTGGTCCTCGCCCCTGGAGGTGGTGCAAGTGTCAAATTTCCCTATCAGCACTTCTATCATAGAGAGTTTTAATGTTTAGAAAAATCACATGACGCATTAATTAGGAGCTGCCTATTAAAGCATCACAGCTTCTCCACCATGCTTGCTCCTCAACACAAATTCGACAAAAGCCTTCCTATCAAAGAGTCCTTTAAATCGTGTAAAGACATTATGGGGTTATTCTCCTTGTACTTCACTTATATGCACTTACTTCTTTCGCTATCATTTTTTCAGCTTACCCTTGCAAGCTTGCACCCACTCTGCCATGATGACGAGCGTTCTGCCTTATTGCAATTCAAGCAAAGCATGATCATTGATAAGTCCGCTTCTGAAGATCCTTTGGCTTATCCCAAGGTGGGATCATGGAATCTGGAAGAAGAAAATGGCAACTGCTGCTTATGGGATGGCATCAAGTGCAATGAGGAGACTGGTCATGTTATCCAGCTTGATCTCAAAAGCAGCTGCCTCTATGGTTCTATTAACTCTAGCAGCAGTCTCTTTCACTTAGTCCATCTTGAAGAACTAGATCTCTCTGATAACAACTTCAATTCGTCTGAGATCCCTTCTGAAATCGTTAACCTATCAAGCTTAACAAATCTCTCCCTTGCTAATTCTTTTTTTTCTGGTCAAATACTAGCAGAGTTGCTAGAGCTCTCCAAGTTGGAGCAACTTGATCTATCGTTTAATAATTATTTTCATCTGAAACTCCAGCAGATCTAGCTAAGAAATTAACCAACCTGAAAGATCTTGCTCTTATCAATGTCGATATTTTTTCAACAGTTCCTCATTCTTTGGCAAATTTATCTTCTTTGCGTTACCTAATTCTCAGTGGCTGCCAATTGTATGGTGAATTTCCCCCAAAGATTTTCCAGTTGCCTAACCTTCAATTTCTTGGCCTGGCGTTCAATGGAGATCTTACTGGATATTTGCCACAATTTCAGAACAGTAGTGTCCTTGAAAATTTGAGACTTTCGTACACTGGATTTTCAGGTGAGATTCCATATTCAATAGAAAATCTAAAATCATTACATGTCTTGGGAATAGATCACTGCTCCTTTTCAGGAAAACTTCCTCCTTCGCTTGGTAACCTTACCGAACTCGAACATCTATACCTTTCCAGCAATGAATTTTCAGCTGAATTACCGCCTGCCATTGGAAATCTTGGCTTATTGAAAACACTAGAAATCATTTTGTGCAATTTTTCAGGCAAAGTTCCTTCTACACTTGGTAATCTCACCCGTCTCACTTCTTTGGTAATTTCTCGTATCAATTTTTCCGTCCAAAATTCTTATTCATTGTCTTGGATCTCTAATCTTAACGAACTTACTGTTTTGGACCTTTCCCTGATCAACTTAACTGGTAAGATCCCATCAGTGCTCCTGAACCGCACACAACTTACCCATGTAATTTTGAGCTATAACCAATTAACTGGTCCAATCCCATTTGAAATCGGGAACCTAACCAAACTGCAGTATTTGCTTTTGGCTGGGAATCAATTGGACGGCTCTGTTCCAAGCTCTATATTTGAGCTCAAGAATATTCAAAGGCTTGACCTTTCCTCCAACAATTTGGGTGGCACAGTGGACCTAAACGTGTTGCTCAATAACATGAAACGTTTAGAGATACTAGTTCTCTCATCAAACAAATTGTCCTTGCTCTCAGAAACCATTGTCAATACCACTTCACAGCAATTCGTTGTTATAGGATTCAGTTCATGCAACCTTAAGGAGTTCCCTCCTTTTTTGCACAATCAGGATCAATTCATTACACTGGATTTTTCATCCAACAACATAGCTGGCCAAGTACCTGGATGGTTGTTAAATGTAAGTACAAATACTTTGGAATATTTGAACCTTTCTTACAATCAATTGACAGGCTTTGAGCAGAGTCTTTCCGTTTTTCCATGGATACTTCTGAGAACTATGGACTTTACGGGTAATAAGATGGAAGGACCACTCCCATGTCCATCAGTGTCCATCTTTTTCTATATGGCCGCAAACAATCAGCTGATGGGGGGAATTCCAGCCTGGATATGCAGTTTGAATAGACTTCATGCGCTTGATGTATCTTACAATAACTTAAGCGGCATGCTTCCAGAATGTTTGGGCAGTTTTAGTGTTGAGTTGCTAATATTAAAATTGCAAGGTAACAACTTTCATGGAAGAATTCATCAAACGTTTATGAATGGGAGTAAACTGAAGATGATTGACTTGAGCAACAATGCACTACAAGGGACAATGCCTAAATCACTGGCCAATTGTGTGAAACTAAAATTTCTTAATCTTGGGCATAACCAAATCACTGACATCTTCCCTTCTTGGTTGGGGAATCTTCCACAATTAGAGGTTCTCACATTGAAACACAACAACCTTCATGGAGTAATACAGAAACCTAAAATGAGTTATGAGTTTCCCAAGCTGCGTATCATTGATCTCTCCCACAATAGCTTTACCGGTAGTCTTCCGTTTAAGTACTTCGAGTGTTGGAATGCCATGAAAGATATCAACGAAAGTAGGCTAACATATTTGCAAGATATTCTACGGCCCTATGATTATCCAATGTTTACAAACTTTGGCTATTCTGATTACTCGCTAACAATGAGTAACAAAGGCACAGACTTGGAATACGAGAAGCTCTCAAATCTGATCACAACAATTATTCTCTCCAACAACAGTTTTGTAGGAGAAATTCTTGTTGATGCGGTTTTTCCCGCGTGCCTCAACAGTGCCTCGAACCTTCAAACGAGTGCCTCCAAGCAGCTCGAGCGGGATCGCTCGAACCTTCGTTCAGCGGATTCAAACGAGTGCCTCGATCCTTCGCTCGCGATAAGCTCGATCTCGAGCGGGATTGCCTCCTTCGTCCTGTTCACTGTCTTCTTGAGCGGTGATCTCCGGTCCTGTACTCACGGAAAGCGAGGTCGGGGTCGCCGGGCGTGTTCGGCGAAACCCTCCGACGCTCAAGTCGATGTCGGGTTTCTCTTTTGGTATCTCCCTTAGTGAGGAGACCGGAAAGATGAAAGGGTATTATTTCGCCCCCCCTTTTTGGATAGATATGGTTTTTCCGGAAAGTTCAGATAAGAGAAATTAGAAAAGGGAGAACCTGTATAAGCTTACTGATTCTTTTCTGAATCAGAATTTCCAACCTCTTTTTCTGAATCAAAGTTGCCAACCCTTGTAACGTTCCCCTTCGTTTCCTTTTATACTCCATTTTTCCCGCTCTTTTCATTTTCAGGCTGCCCACTCCCACGTTAGTGGTATCTGGATCCCTCTGACAGCCGGGATTGGCGGAATATTCCCTAGGGATGAGCGGCTGTCCCTTAACTCGATTCACGTGGCGGATCACTATGTCGGGCAAGTGCGCTAGGAATTATGACACCTTGGAGGCATGTGCCGGCCACCGCACATGATATCACCACCACACCATGTGGGACCACAGTCGAGACATTAAAAGGTGTGCCGGGATTCAGAGGAGACGGGTCGGGTCTTGTCCAGCTATGCTCGTGGACGTAGAAGGAACTGACCGCAATCATCCATTGCTTGCAAGTGTGGTGGCATTACTTACTCGGTTCATACTTCACTATCATGACGGACAATGTGGCGACAAGTTACTTCCAAACGCAAAAAAAGTTAAGTTTCAAAGCAAGCAAGGTGGCAAACTCCATAGATAATATGGCGGGTATTGTCTATAATGATAGATATAATGAACGACTTTCTCAAGATTTTTATTCACCCACTTGATATTTTGAAAGTCGGTTGGTTGACCTTGAAAATTCCTTCATTGAAATTGCATAAATGCATAAGCATAAGGAAACTATTAAATTGCATTCGGTTGGACGGTAACAATGAAATCGAGCATGTTTACTTCCATTGTGGGTAATGTATTTGGTTTCAAAGCACTGCCCGCTCTACGTCTAGAGGATCTACGAATCCCTCCTGCGTATTCTAAAACTTTCCAAGGCCCGCCTCACGGCATCCAAGTTGAGAGAGCGAATAATTTATTAAGAAAAATCGATAAGCTTAATACAAAAGCGGAAAAAGAAATAATAATAACTTGGTCCCATAGAGACTCCATTTCGTTTAGGTTGATCTAGGCCATAAGCAGACCTACGTCAAGATAACGTGCTCCTATATCCGAATCCAAATAATGCATTAGAGCACATGGAGCCATTTCCTTATTTTTCTGTCAAGAAAAAAATATGGTAGACTAACTGATATTTCTATCAGTTAATGAAAGAGCCCAATGCAAAAAAAAAAATGCATGTTGGGTCTATCTAGTGTGATGTATGGAATATATGACAAGGGTGAAGTGGAGCATTTCTAGTGATCGGTCGTGTCATATAGGCCCCAATCGGACATCCAATTGCTTCGATTTGAATTTACAGAATTTGACTACCAGCTCAAATACAAACCAGGCAAAGCTAATGTCATTGCGGATGCACTAAGCCGTAAGACAGAATTAGCTACACTTAGTTCGAGCCAACCAAAGTCTGACCTTGTTTGACGCATCAAAAGAGGCCTCCAATACGATCCATTGGCTAAGGACTTGCTGTAGAAAGTTCTCAAAGGAAAGATAAGACAATTTTGGTAAGAAGAAGACATCCTCCTCCCTAAAGGAGATCGGCTGTTCATGACTAGGTGGGGAAACTTATGGAAGGTGGGGAAACTTATGGTCGTGGTCGGCCGATACAGGAAGTACATAACTGTCATTGCCGTACCTGCAGATTGTAAAGCCGATGAACCAGTCTCTCTTCATTAAGCATATAGTGAAGCTTTGGGGAGTTCCAAAGAGCATTGTGAACTACCGAGACCCACGCTTCACTAGATAACTTTAGTCAAAACTCTTCAAGATATTAGGGACGGATCTCAAGTTCTCAATAAGTTTTCATCCGCAAAATGATGGTTAGACCGAGATGTACTTGAGGTACTATGTGAGTGCTCATTAGCGAAATTAGGCGGAGTTACTTAATGTCGCCTAATTTTCTTACAATCTCCAATGGAGCGAGGCTATCGGTAAGAGTCCATTTGAAATCATCATGGGATTCTAGCCCATGACTCCCAACGCCATAGCCTTAACCCACGGAAAAGCCCTGCGACTCGTAAGCTTGATCGCGAATGGTAAGAAAAGGCAAACATCACGCGAGCTTACTCGACAAAGCTGCAAGGAAAATAAAAAAGTGGATGAATACAAAGAGACGGCACGTTGAGTATAAGAAAGGTGATTAAGTCATGATCAAGCTCTTGCCCCAACAATTCAAGATGATACGGAAAGTCCTCAAGGGGTTAGTGAGGCATTACGAAGGGCCTTTCCAAATTATCCAACGTGTGGGCAACGTCTCATATCTACTAGAGCTTCCACCAAGGCTCAAGATCCATCCGATCTTTCACGTGAGTCTTCTCAAGCCCTATCACGAAGCTGTGGGAGACCCAAGTCGCAGAGAATCAAGACGTGCCTCAATAGCCGTTGTCACTGCGTTCAACAAATATATAGAGTACATCATTGTCGATTGAGTAATCCGAAAGAGGGGCATGCCAATATACCACAACTACTTGGTGAAGTAGAAAAAAATCCTCGATAGTGAAGCCACTTGGGAACGTGAAGAAGATTTGTAGCAATTCGCAAAGTATATTTAGAAGTTCAAGCACGAGAATGTGACAAGGACGCTGTGAGATTAGGTGGGGGAGGATGTTATGGGCTACCCAATTTGAGTACAAAAATGGCTCATGGCGTGCTAGCTTGGTCCGATTCTGGAATTTCTATAAAATTTCAGCAACTCTAGCACACTTATATATACACTAGATTTCTCTAGAAATTGTCACATGTGTATAGAATTATCTAAACATAGAATTCTCTAGAACTAGGCAAGCCTCCCTATAAATATAGGTTGACATTAGGTATTTGGGCATTCGAGCATTGAGTAAGCATCTCAAGCATTCTTGTAATATTTCTCTCAAGTAATTCAATTTTCGCATTTGACTCAATTGCTCTTTAGCTTTCTTCTCTTTAGTATTTTTAGAAAACCTCTTGGCTTAGCTATCGAGAAGCTCAAAGACTTACTTAGCAAGTTTCGGTAAGAGTTGTCTAAGTGCTGTACGGGTTTGCTGCGCAAAACACTCATCCTGTGACAGCCGGCTCTCAAAGCTTTGGTAAATAGGTAAAGTTTTAAGTTTTAACCCTAATCATTAAGTTGATGTAATTAAGATCTACGTTTAACCTCCATTATTAAAAGCACATTTATCAATGCATGCAATAATAGTGTATCCAGTTGTTTTTGTTAATTTGAAGAGCTATGCTATTTTCTCTTAGATTGCTTGCTATTGTAATTTATCATCTTTCTTTTTCTTATCTCTAAGTGATTGCCTATTGCAAGGTGAATTCACCGTAGAGATTTTCTAGTTACCCAAACATGTATTTCTTACTCTGTCGTACAATCAATAGAAAATCTTTGAGTTCTTAGCTTACTTGGGTATTATAGGTTTGATCATTATCAGGAAAACTTCCTCATTCACTTCCTAATCTTAGCAACCTCGAATATATATAACTTTCTAGTAATGAATTTTTGAGTGTGTTGTCGGCTTCCCTGTTAAAGCTTGCTTATTTTTAAAGCACTAGAAATCATTTTGTGCAATTTCTCACGCAAAGTTCCGGATTCATTTAGAAACCTTATTAAGCTGAATTCTTTAAGAAATTTTTCTAAACCAAATTCTTATTTGTTTTATTGGATCACTAAACTTAACTATTTAGACTTTTCATTGAGCAACTTAACTGATGAAATCTTATTTCTACTCTCGAATCTCACACAACTTAATTAAATTTGGCTTTTAACCAATTAACTGGTCTAATCCCCTTTTAATTTATGAGCCTTAACAAACTATCAACTCTGTATTAGCGACATAGTCAACTGATCGGCCATTTGAAATTAGAAAGCAAACCCAACTGCAGATTCTGTGTTTGGTCGAGAATCAATTGGAAGGATTTATTCCTGGCTTTACATTTGAGCTAAGGAATCTTTAAGCACTTGACCTTTCCTACAACAATTTAAGAGGCATAGTGTATCTAACCATGTTCCTTCTTAACTTGAAATCTTTTAACATCATTAGTTCTCTCGATGAACAATTTGTTATTGCTCATTGGAATCACTGTCAATACCAATTTGCCAAAATTTCTCCGTAATAGGATTCAGTTCATGCAATCTTAGCGAGTTCCCATAGTTTTTGCACAACCAGGATCAATTAATGTTTCTGGATGTTTCCTCCAACAGGATAGCTGGCCAAGTACCTGGATGGTTTTTAAATGTAAGTCTCAATGGTTTGCAATATTTGAACCTTTCATGCAATCTATTGATTGGCTTCCAGCGAGGATCTCTTTGTTCTTATATGATCTAAAATGAATACTTTAGACCTCATGATTAATAAGCTGCAAGGACCACTTTCAGTTTCATCATCAGTTTCCATCTATTCCCATCTAGTTTATAACAATCAATTGACATGGGAAATTCCAATCCAAATATAAAGTTTGAATGATCTTCACGTTCTGGATTTGTCTCATAACAAAAGTGGCTTGCTTACCGAATGTTTGGGCAGTTTCAATGTTGAGTTATCGATATTGAAACAGCAAGCGAACAAGACAAATTCATCAATAACTAGTAGTGCTCACATCTCTTGCATTCTATATTGTGTTGCACAATAATCCCATGGGAGCAATACCACAAGGGAAACAGTTCAACACATTCAGGAATGGTTCATTTAATGGAAAGCTTAGATTGTGTGGACAATCTTTGTCAAAAAATGTGAAAAATTTAAGGCTTCACCACCAGAAGACAATCCTCTCCCATATTCTGCATTTGCATTTGGCTGGAAGACATATTTGATTAGATACACATGTGGGGCAATAATCGGAGTGGTCTTTGGGCAATGGGCACATATTCAGCACAAGAAAACAGGAATGGCTCTCAAAGGCTATTTGACTGCAACCGAAAACTAATGAGATGAAGAAGAGACCCAGGCAACCAATGTAATCAACTTTTCTTTTTAACAAGTTACCCTGTGTAGACTCTAGAATGACGTGTTTCAAATTTCTTTCCCTCTCTTTTTTATCTAAAGTTCAATTGATCTCTTATTACTATCCTGTACTTTTATGATTATATCTTCTCGAAAATATTTTGTTTCTAATTTTTTGCCTAAAATTATTAATAAATCACAACATGGCCAATGTAATATATATTAGTAAGTGAATTAACATGAGTGACACATCAAACATTGAAATACTAGACAGCAACTAATATATACATATCAGCATCAAATATCCTTATGCTCACAACTTTGTCAAATGAGTAAAATTGGCATTTTGGAAGTGGCATAGTGGACCAAAAGTCATTCTCTTTCGACTTTAAACAGTACATCGTTTGAAAATTATGCAAGCTTAATTTCATGAACTATTTTACATCAACACAAGGAAGATCTAACATTCCTCTGGTACAAATACAATGGAACAGTACTAATAAGAAGCGAGTGCAGTGTTTGGGGAATAAATCAGAGTGACCTCGAGTAGACTACTGTGACTAGATGATTATCTGGTGAATTAAAGTAAAAAATATCAATTTAGTGGTTATTTGGTAACCATGAGCAGATTATCTTGACCAGATGAGTAGATCATCTTCACCTGGTTACCTCGACCAGATGAACCAGGTTACCTTGACCAGATGAGCAGATTATCTTCACTTGGCTACCTCGACCAGGTGAACCAGGTTACCTTGACCAGATGAGCAGATCATCTTTATCACGTTACATTGACCAGATGAGTAGAACATCTTCACCATGTTACATCAACCGGATGAGCGGATCATCTTCACCTGATTACCTCAACCGGATGAACCAAGTTACCTTGACCAGATGAGTAGATCATCTTTAGCAGGTTACCGTGACCAAATATGCAGATCATCTTAACCATATTATCATGAGCAGTGAATAGATCATCTTGACAAGATAATATGGACTAAGAGGTAAGCTTAATGACTTCGAGCATAGCACCTTGACTAGATGGGTTTTGAGGAGTCATTTAACTAAGTTATAAGAAAACAAGATTCAGTTAAACCTCATTTGTGCTAAGAGAATATTTGGAGGTAAATTTCAATTCTTGGTTATTGATCATTTGTTATGAGGAAGCAAGATTAGATATTTGGAGAAGAAGTAAAACTTACCATTTTACAGAAAATATGCTGACAATGAGTAATTTTAAAAATTATATTTATTTGTACAAATTGATTTTGATTTTAAATTTTGGATATGTTAAACTAAACATCTCTAAGAATGTTTTAAAAATTTTTTCGATGAAATCAGATTTGAACACAATTTTTTTGAATTTTTCAATCTAAGTCTCGAAAACCCGGAAATTTCGATTTCGATAAAGAAAACAAATTTCGAAATTATCTTACCATGGCTAGAGTTCTTCAAAAATTCTAAAATTGAGACCAGTGATTTATATATAAGTGTATTGTGATTCTGAAATTTTTCATGATTTTATGATTTTTTCAATAAGGTCATAATTTATTAAAAATCATAGAACATGGACTGTTCGGTTTTGGAGATCGAATATTGAGAGTATTTGAGGTTGAGTTTAGGAGATGTTTAAAATGAGAGATTTGAGGATATTGAAATTTATGATTAGTAATTGATTATATCGTATGAGAGAACTATATCTTATGAGAGTTTCATTAATGATTTTTAGACCGACGATATCTATATGCATTTGTTACATATGGATGTCAAGAGATAAATAAGCTAGACTTCTAAAACGAATCACAATAAACAATATGTATATGATTGACATGTTTGAAAAGCCTATTTTTTATGTGATGTGTTGTTATGTGTTGAGCGTGATTATATACATAGGCATATATGTGTGTGCGATAGTTCATTGGCATAAGCATAAAAATACATTAAGTTTTTCATGAATGTGGAAGTGGATTTTAGCAAACAAAATTTCTCTTTTATGAGACTGTATGGGGCCACCTCTTGAGACTATGTGGGAGGCCCACCTCTCGAGAGACAACGTGCCGTAAAGTGCCACACTATAGGATATGTATTTCGTTGAAAGAAAAGTGTGAAAATTTGAAAGTGACAGAAAGAGATTTTTTTGATGATTTGTTTTACAATAATTTCAAATGAATATTATAACATATCATCCATTTACATTATATATATATAAGTATGTATGTATTTTGATATATGAATAAAACTAGTTTGCTTATTGAATTTTGTACTCATTATAGTTTATTGTGATTCAGCTTATAGAAATCAAGATTAATTCGTGTTGAGTGAAAAAAAGAACTTGTGATTGAGGATTGTAGATAATTTGGTAGAAATTTGGAAATCTTCCGCTGCAGTTTAATGTTGTATTTGAGACTTTAGTTATAATTAATTACAGGGAGATATTTTTAAGTATATATGATGATATGAAAGTTGCTATTAGATTCCTCATTCGGAGTTGGCAGCAGGGGCTACAATAATGGAATATATATATATATTTTTTAACCAAATAAAAAATTCTCTTGAATATGCCTAATTGATATGGTGCACCCTAATTACACTATTGATCAACTTACAGTTAACATCAAATCATTAAATCTTTTAACTGGATATTGCACATATAACATAACTCCGCACCGGTCTAATCTTGTTTTTGTGGCAAATGTGTTAGGTACTTTATTCATATATATTTTCAGATACTCCACATGCACACATGCATAAAGATGATAAACTTATTTCCCACTCACGAGTTGACTCCAAGTTCTTTTTCACATCATCTTATGATTTTCTCCCATTTTCTTTTACTATTATAATTGAAAATAATATAATAAAATTATCGTTGATAATATCATTTGAGCAAATATTCAAGAAACAAACAAATGTTGTCCAAAAAATTATTTTAAAAAATGATACCATTAGGCATTTATCAAAATAATCTAAACTTCCATTAACATGTGTTTCCTATTATATGAATCACTATTTGCCTATAGAAGAAACTCACCTGCCTTAAATAGTCGGTTATATTTCAGTAGTATCCCTCATCGCTGAGGTAATATCTACAAAATAAGATGGAAGGTATTATTTCAATCCAGATGATTAAAAGGACCGTAAAGATCAAGCTTCAATAATTAGTCACAGATCTGAATTTTCCTCAAAATAAGACAATACAATATGATTTTTCCAGTATATGATGACTATGTTGTTGAAAAAAACAATAAACTTGTTTACAAAATAATAAGGTGTTGAGTTGTACATGGCCCTCCATCATCATGCTTCATCATCATGGGTCTACAATGTTAAGTGGAGGTTAGCTTTACACATTTGATGCCATTAAAGGATTTCTTTAGAGCATGTTAGGTGAGTGGAATATGTTTGGTGTTATGATGAAAGGTTGATGGAATGTGCTAGGTGATGTGTATTGTTATGATTATGTTTGTGTTTTATTCACTATAAATACCTATGCTATTGTGTTGTAAAATATAAGTCTAAGATTAAGAAAGTATAAGAAGCATAACAAAGCTCCTGAAAGTGATTTGTGAGAGTGTGTGAATTGTTCTTGTAATGTTCTTGAATTTTTTCTAAAAAACTTTGTGTTTCATCCTTCAAATTCTCCAATAAAGTGGTATCAGAGCAAGGTTTGGAGGATAAAATAGTCGTGTGTCATATCAAATCGAAGCTCTCGACGAGACGAACGCAACGCCATAAGAATCAGCCTGATCGGAGTTCGAACGAGCCCGAAATCGTCGTCAGAAGTTTGCTGTCCAGAAACGTGTTGACCGTTGACCGTTGACCAAAGTTGACCCGAGACCTCCCAAGGGTTTTTTGACGTTCCGGATTCATTCGTGCATTCTGAATCTCCAAATTCTCACTCGATTTGTGAGATATGGCAAATGGTGGTATGATGTCATTTCAAGTTCCACAATTGAAAGGGAGCAAATTTGACAATTGGAGCATCAAAATGAAGGCTCTATTGGGTGCACACGATGTGTGGGATGTCGTGGAAAAGGGCTTTATAGTACCAGAAAATGAAGGTACTTTAACTGCAGCACAAAAGGAGAATTTAAAAGACTTAAAGAAGAAAGAGAACAAAGCAAAGTATCTCATCTTTCAATCATTAGATGAAAATGCTTTTGAAAAGATCGTTGCGCAACATCCTCAAATGAAGCGTGGGAGAAGTTAGAAACCTCTTACAAAGGAGCGGAACAAGTTAAGAAAGTCCGTCTTCAAACACTAAGAGGTGAATTTGAGTCCTTACACACGAAAGTATCAGAATCAATTTTTAATTACTTTACTAGAGTTGTGATCTGCTACTAATGAATTAAAAAGAAATGGTGAAGAGTTGAGAGAGCTAAGGATTATTGAGAAAATACTTGATCGAGTAGATTCCAAGTTTGACCTCATTGTAGTAATAATGAGGAGACTAAAGATTTGGAGGCTATGACGATCGAGCAACTTCAAGGAAGGTTGCAAGGTTATGAAGAAAAACCGAAGAAGAAGCGAGGATCGAAGAACAACTCTTCAAGATGGAAATCAATCCAAAGAAAATAGAAGAAAGCTTCAAGAACGATAGAAGGCACTATGTCCGAGGAAGAGGCCGAGGACGAGGTAAAGGTCGGGGTCATGGACGAGGCTGGAATTTCAACAACAAAAACTCCATCAATAATGAAAGAGGAGAAAACTCAAATAGAGGGCGAGGAAGAAACAATCCAAGATCGAGGTATGAAAAATCTCAAGTGCAGTACTATAATTGTCAAAAGTTTGGGCATTATGCTTCAGAGTGTAGAATTCCAAGCAACATAGTAGATGAGAAAGTGAATTATGTTGAAGAGAAGAATGATGGAGATGGCACACTTTTACTAGCACGTAATAACAACAATGGAGGTCAAGAAAATACTTGGTATCTTGACACAGGTGCTAGCAATCACATGAGCGGAAACAGAAGCATGTTTGTGGAGATGAATGAATTAGTGAATGGTAGCGTTGCTTTTAGAGATGATTCAAAAGTACCAGTGAAGGGAAAAGGTAACATCCTTTTTCGTATAAAAGATGGTAGCCACCAACTAATTTCAAATGTTTACTATGTGCCCAATATGAAAAGCAACATTCTAAGTTTAGGTCGAATTTTAGAAAAGACTATGATATTCATCTTAAATATTATAGTCTTTTTTTAAGAGATGACAAAGGAAACCTAATAACAAAAGTGAGAATGTCGAAGAATAGAATTTTTCCTTTAAATATTCAAAATGATCTTGCAAAGTGTCTCAAGGCTTGTCATAAAGATCCAACCTGGATTTGGCATCTTTGATATGGACATCTCAACTTTGGTGGACTAGAGCTACTATCGAGAAAGAACATAGTGAAAGGTCTACCTTCAATCAATCATCCCAATTAAGTTTGTGAAGGATGTTTACTTGGCAAGCAATTTAGAAAGTGTTTTCCAAAGGAGTCAAACTCAAGAGCTCGGAAGCCACTCGAGCTTATTCATACCTGATGTGTGCGGTCCATTCAAGCCAACTTCTCTTGGTAAAAGTAACTACTTCCTTCTTTTCATAGATGATTTTTCAAGAAAAACTTGGGTGTATTTTTAAAGCGAAATCGAAGTTTTGAAGTTTTAAAAAGTTCAAAGCTGCGAGTGGAGAAAGAAAGTGGACACCAAATCAAGGCCATGAGATCCGATCGAGGTGGAGAGTTCACTTCAAAGAATTTGTGAAGTTTTGTGATGAAAATGGAATACGACGCCTTTGACGAGTTCCGAGATCCCCAACAAAATGGTGTTGCAGAAAGAAAGAACAGAACTATCATCGACATGGCGAGAAGTATGCTCAAGATCAAAAGACTACCCAAAGAATTTTGAGTTGAAGTCGTTGCTTAGTGCAATTTATTTATCCAACTGATCTCCAACGAAAGTGTGTGGGCAAGACACCGCAAGAAGCATGGAGTGGAAGAAAGCCCGGCATAACCCATCTGAGAGTTTTTGGAAGCATTGCCCATGTACATGTACCAGACGAGAGAAGAGCCAAGCTGGATGATAAAAGTGAGAAATTCATTTTCATCGGCTATGACATCAATTCTAAAGGATACAAGTTGTACAATCCAGACAACGAAAAGATCGTGATTAGCTGAGATGTAATCTTTGAGGAAGAAGGAGAATGGGATTTTGGCTCTCATGTGGATGACTTCAATTTTTTTCCTTTTGAAGAAAATGAACAGACAATGAAGGAGCAAGTAGTAGAAAAACAACAAGAGCCGGTTAGTCCACCTATCTCACCAGCATCAACCACACATGGAGATTCACCACCATCTTTCTTAAATGAAAGAACTAAAGAACGCACCAAGAGTCTTCAAGATCTCTATGAGGTAGCCGAGAGACATGATAATCTCACTCTATTTTGTCTCTTTGCTTGATTGTGAGCCGGTTTACTTGAAGAAGTCTGCATAAGATGAAAATGGAGAATCGTAATGGATGAAGAAATCAAAGCCATAGTGAAGAATGACACTTGAGAACTTACTACACTTCCCAAAGGTCACAAAGCCATCGATGTCAAATGGGTTTACAAGACGAAGAGAAATGTCAAGGGTGAGGTCGAAAGGCACAAGGCGAGGTTAGTTGCAAAAGGCTATAGTCAAAAGTCGGCATCGACTATGATGAGGTATTTGCTCTCGTAGTCTGAATGGAAACTATAAGACTAATCATTTCTTTAGCAGCCCAAAACAGATGGAAGATTCATCAAATGGATGTAAAGTCTCGCTTTCTTAAATGGATTTCTCAAAGAAGAAGTCTACATCAAACGACCATTGGGCTATGTGGTGGAAGGATATGAAGATAAAGTTACGAGATTGAAGAAGGCACTTTATGGTTAAAGCAAGCACCGAGGGCATGGAATAGCGAGAATCGACAAATATTTCAAAGAGAATGGCTTCACCAAATGCCCACATGAACATCCTCTCACGTCAAAGTCAAAGATGGAGACATCTTGATTGTATGCCTGTACGTGGATGATCTCATTTTCACTGGAAGCAATATAAACTTATTTGAAGAGTTTATGAGAGTGATGGTCAAAGAGTTCGAGATGACTGACATTGGACTAATGGCATACTACCTGGGCATTGAAGTCAAGCAAAAGGAAGAAGGCATATTCATTTCCCAAGAATGCTATGCAAGGGAAATACTCAAGAAGTTCAAGATGCATGATTGCAAGCCCGTAAGTACACTAATGGAATGCGGAGTCAAATTGTCCAAACATGACGTAAAAGAAATAGTTGATCCAACTTTTTTTAAGAGCCTTGTTGGAAGTTTGCGTTACTTAACATGTACGAGGCCATACATTCTCTATGTCGTTGGGCTCGTTAGTCGCTATATGGAGAATCCAACAATCACCCATTTTAAACTGCAAAAAAAATCATTCGCTATATAAAAGATACAATTGATTTTGGTTTATTATACTCATTCTCTGATGGTTACAAGCTTGTTGGATATAGCGATAGCGATTGGAGTAGAGATTTAGATGATCGAAAGAGTACTTCGGATTTGTATTCTTCATGGGAAACATTGCTTTCACGTGGATGTTAAAGAAGCAGCCAATTGTCACACTTTCCACCGTGAAGTCGAGTATGTAGCTGCTACTTCAGGTGTTTGCCATGCAATTTGGCTAAGAAATTTGTTGAAGGAGTTTGGTTTGCTCCAAATAGATCCAACTGAGATCTTTATTGACAATAAGTCTGCAATTGCCTTATCAAAGAATCCAGGTCTTTCGTGATCGAATTAAGCATATTGACACTCGCTACTATTTCATAAGGGAGTGTATTGAAAGAAAGGATGTACAAATAAAGTATGTCAAATCTCAAAATCAAGCAGCTGATATATTTACTAAGCCATTGAAACAAGAAGATTTTATCAGATTGAGAAATTCATTGGATGTTATGAAACAATTGGTTGTGGAAATCAATAACTAGCGAAAGTGAAGGAGAACAAGTACAATAATGAAAAGAAGATTAAATGCATACTCCTACAGGGCATTGTTCAATCAAAATAAGAATAATAAAGCCAAAGAACAAGTTGGTCATAATTTCACTAAACTCCTCGAGCAAGAAGACTTAGAGTCACAGAAACAAGTTTAAGGGAGAGTGTTGAAAAAAACAATAAACTTGTTTACAAAATAATAAGGTGTTGAGTTGTACATGGCCCTCCATCATCATGCTCCATCATCATGCTTCATCATCATGGGTCTACAATGTTGAGTGGAGGTTAGATTTACATATTTGATGCCATTAAAGGATTCCTTTAGAGCATGTTAGGTGAGTGGAATATGTTTGGTGTTATGATGAAAGGTTGGTGGAATGTGCTAGGTGATGTGTATTGTTATGATTATGTTTGTGTTTTATTCACTATAAATACCTATGCTATTGTGTTGTAAAATATAAGTTTAAGAGTAAGAAAGTATAAGAAGCATAACAAAGCTCCTGAGAGTGATTTGTGAGAGTGTGTGAATTGTTCTTGTAATGTTCTTGAATTTTTTTCTAATAAACTTTGTGTTTCATCCTTCAAATTCTCCAACATATGTGACTCACCTTACTACCAATAAGATTATATGAATAGCATAATTTAACTTAATTAATTCATAATTCATGCGCACAAAATTGAAAATTAAAGAATCCATGTGGTTGGGTCAATAAAGCCATTTGGAATGATGCTATCACCTCTTTCTTCAATAATATAGGGTAGGCAAAAATCATGGTCAATAGACGGCAAGGTGGAAAGGCAGCGATTCATTTTTTTTTTTAAATAGTTTTCAATTTTGTCCACTCCATAATAGCTTATATCTTTATATGATCTTAATTTATATGAGATGTTATGGACTAAGGGCTTGCTTAATTTTTTGTTTGCTTGTTTTCATGTTTTTATTTACATATTTATTTTTCCGATGTCACTGAAAATAGTATGCTAATAAAAATTGAGCACTTATGTGACTAGCTCTATTTTGGACCTGCTCTGTGTTCCAACTTCTGCATGCATAAGCTAATTTTTCTTTTTTTGTCCATATACAACACACATAAGAACCAAAACTTTACTTAAATACGACAGATTCTCATATTCAGTTATTTTATGCAACCTTTATATATATAATTATTTTGTTCCAACGAATTTTAGGGGTTAATACTAAATAGCCATTTGGGTTGCTGCTTATCTCCTCTTCCTTGAATAATGTAGTGTGAACAAATAAAATCATGGTCAATAGCTAGCCGACAAGGAAGAGTAACACAAATGTAAGTCAGTCCAACTCATCGAGTAGAAATTGTTTGCTTTGGACACATAATTCATCACTGTTTTATTTTTAGGTTTTGCAAAATAAATCTGATCAATTAGGAGAGCTCATTGGTTATAGTTCAGAAACTCATTCGCCAACAATGGGAGACACTACATTTGTTACTGCATTAAAAAAATCTCAATTCCATCCATGCATGAACCTTGAAACAAATCCTCCAACTTTTCCGTTGATACTTGTTTCTTTTTGGATTGGACTAAATGCAATAGTTGGAGGCATATCTGCACATACAGTAACAAATAAGAAGTGAAATGAGATCACCCAAAAAGGACATTTTCAGTACTCCCACTATTATGCTTAAATCAGTAAAAGCCTTCAGTTCAAATTGATCGTAGAGTCTTTGTTTAAATAGAATTCCTCTCTCCCCCTTGTTTTCTCCTCAAATACTTTTTAAAAATGAAGTGGAGCTTGTTTTCAAGAGTGGAGTCTTGCCCTTACTTTTGTGCACTTGGTGGTCTTGTTGTCAACTTCTTCAACTATCTCAATCCTGTTTCAACTGCTTTCTCCACTACTAAGCTTTATCCCTACATTTTCGCCTTGTTGACTTAGTAGTCTTTGACCAATTCGAAGCCTCCATCCAGGGTTTCACATTTCCTTCCTCAAGATATCTTTATTTCCTATTTGGTGCAAGTGTCAAATTTCCATATCAACACTTCTATCATAGAGAGTTTTGAAAATTCTGTTAAGACAAATCACATTACGCATTAATTAGGAGCTGCCTATAAAAGCTTCACGGCTTCTCTACCATGCTTGCTCCTCAAAACAAATTCGGAAAAGCCTTCACTTATATACACTTACTTGACTTACCCTGCAAGCTTGCACCCACTCTGCCATGATGATGAGCATTCGACCTTATCGAAATTCAAGCAAAGTATGATCATTGATAAGTCCGCTTTGAAAGATCCTTTAGCTTATCCCAAGGTGGGATCATGGAATCTGGAAGAAGAAAATGGAAACTGCTGCTTATGGGATGGCATCAAATGCAATGAGGAGACTGGTCGTGATATCAAGCTTGATCTCAAAAGCAGC
Source organism: Murraya koenigii (assembly GCA_025617385.1). Taxonomy (NCBI): domain Eukaryota; kingdom Viridiplantae; phylum Streptophyta; class Magnoliopsida; order Sapindales; family Rutaceae; genus Murraya; species Murraya koenigii. The sequence continues at coordinate 23,252,602 of CM046815.1, forward strand.
TGCCTCTATGGTTATATTAGCTTTAGCAGCAGTCTCTTTCACTTGGTCCATCTTGAAGAACTAAATCTCTCTGATAACAACTTCAATTCGTCTGAAATCCCTTCCGAAATCGTTAACCTATCAAGTTTAACAAATCAAATTGATATGGAATCGTTAACCTATCAACTTCCGAAATCGTTAACCTATCAATTGTACGATGCCACGCTTGGGTCAATTGCAGGCCCGAGCAGGAGTATCACGAGAAGAAGCTTGGGTCGATTAGAGGCCCGAGCGAGCGACTCGCGAAGAACGCTATGGCCGAAGTCCCAAAGCCTAAGTTTTAGGCGGGACGGTGCCTAGCGAGGTCAATGCGGGCCGAGCGGAAGAACTCCTTGGCCGATGGTCAAGCGGGACGATGCCATGCTTGGGTCAATTGCAGGCCCGAGCGGGAGTATCACGAGAAGAAGCTTGGGTCAATTGCAGGCCCGAGCAGAAGCAGCTCGCGAAGAACGCTACGGCCAGAAGTCCCAAAGCCTAAGTCTTAGGCGGGACGGTGCCTAGCGAGGTAAATGCAGGGACCGAGCGGAAGAACTCCTTGGCCGAAGTCCCAGTGAGACGAGTGCCACACTGGGTCAAGTGCGAGGCTGGCGGGAGTATCACGAGAAGAAGCTCGTGTCAATTGCGAGGCCGAGCGAGCGACTCGCGAAGAACGCTACGGCCGAAGTCCCAAAGCCTAAGTCTTAGGTGGGACAGTGCCAGGCTTGGGTCAATTGCAGGCTCGAGCAGGAGTAGAAGTTCAAGAGGAACTCCTTGGCCAAGAGTCTGAAGGCCTAAGTCCTAGGCTGGACAGTGCCTGGCAAAGCTAATCATAAGTGAAGGAAGTTCATGAATAATGCTAAGGCCAAAAGTCCCTAAGCCTAAACTCTAGGCGAGACGGTGTCTAGCAAGAGCCAAATGTGAGCTCGAGCAGGTTAAATGAACTTGCAAAATAAACATAAGGCTCTTAGCCCAAGTCAGAGCAAAACTCTACCATGCATAAGTTAAACAGCATTACACTTGGGCATAAAGAAAAATAGGAAATCCAACACTTAGAAAATTTTTACTTAGCAAGCATATTCGAAGTCAATTCAACATAGAAAACAAGAGCATGTGCACACGAGCATTCAATAGAGTTGTTCAACATGTGTCATTTTATTTCATTGAAATAATTACATATGTAAAAAAAAAAAAAAAAGAGTCCAAGTCATTCAGCAGAAGGGACGTCCTCAGCAGTAGGAGGAGGAATGGCATCACCAGCAGGAGGGACGTCATCAGCAGCAGCAGGAGGGACATCAACAGGAGCTTCAGCAGGAGGGGCATTGGAAGGAGAGGGAGCGAGCTCTCTAACAGCACCTTGGGGCTCTGATGGAGTAGCTTCAGGGTTGCTCATGTACTCAGCTACATACCCTTCAACCTTGGACATGTCGGCCTCCAGGTATGCCTTGCCAAAAGCATACATGAGGCAGTCGTAACTGGAGTCTGCCTCATTGTTGTACTCAGTGGCAAGCTGGACCTTTAAAGTGTCGATTCGCCCCTGAAGACGAGCAATTTCCCCCTCTATGAGCTGCTCGTAGTAAGATTTCTGAGTGTCCAGATCCTTTCGAGCATGCTTCAATTCGAAGTATAAGGTCGTGTACCCTTGGGGGGGACGGCTGGGGATCTCACCCCTGCCCGGCAACCTTAGAACTACACTATCGGGTATATTGTAAGTATCCCTAAGTCTATTCAAATATAACTGGCTGGTCTCACATTTCATATGATCTATGGGGTATTCCCCACGCTCGGACCTTTGACTGGCCCTTGCCCTTTGATGTGGCTGGGTCTCAGCCACGGGTAATTCCATCTCTGGACTAGAATCCCTCACGGGAATTATACTAAGGGGTTGTGCCTCACTATAAGAGGACGAATCCTCCGGCGACATCCTACGGGCCTGTTGAGGATTTGGCATTTTCCTAAGGGTATAAACTAACGGAGTTCAGCAGGGGAAGAAACAGAGTGGTGGCAGGAAATGGAAGAGTGGCTTGTACCTGAACACGAAAGGAAGTGTGGTTGGCCGGAAATCGCCTTGACAGAAAGAAGAAGACCAGTAAGCAGCGGAGAGCAGATTAATTTTGAGTTCGAACGAAAAGTAAGCAAATAAAGGGAACAGTGAAGAAGTTGGGGGTTTTTAAAGAGGAAGACGCGTCCCTTCGACTGGCGGCGTTCGTTTCGAGGGACACGACCTTTTAGGTAACGTCCCTTCGAATTTCAAACGCATGGCTAGGATCAACCCACGTATCCCGCCTTAAATGCGAAATGATTAAAGTGGGAGATAACTATGAAACGTGGGGAAGAGTAAAAGGCTGCGAATTCAGCCCATCATTAATGAGTTTCCAGTCTTATCTCGTTTCACTCAAAAGACTAGAAACTGGGGGACTGGTGTTTGGGTAATATCAGGCAGGTCTTTTCGAGGCCCTTCCAGCTCGAATAAAATACCCCGAGGACAGCCTAGCTCGAGTAGAAGTACAGAATGTCTGCACGAATTAGGGTCGCTCTAGCTCTGAGCTCGTCTGTCTGCTCGAGGTCGTCCACCCTAGTCAAAGTTAGTCAAGGTCGAGGAATTCAGGGTCGCTCAATTGCCGAGCTCCTTTGCCTGCTCAAGGTCTTCCACCTCGGTCAAAGCCGGTCAAGGTCGAGAACCGATCATTCCTTTCCTGCTCGCAGAGGTTAAGTCCACGAGCACAACTGGACAAGACACTGCCCAGGCGACCCGACTGCTTTCTCGGAATCCCGGCACACCTTTTAATGTCGACCGAGGCCCCACATGGTATGGTGGTGATATCATTGTCGATGGCCGGCACATGCCTCCAAGATGTCATCATTCCTAGCGCACATGCCCGACATGGTGATCTGGCCACGTGAATCGGGTTAAGGGGACAGCCGCGCATCCCCAGGGAATATTACGCCAATCCCGGCTGTCAGAGGGACCCAGACACCACCAACATGGGAGTTGACAGCCTGGAGATGAAAAGAACGGGAAAAATGGAGTATAAGAGGAAAAGAAGGGGAACGTTACAAGGGTTGGCAATTCTGATTCAGAAAGAATCCGCAAGCTTATGCAGGTTCTTCCTATTCTGATTTCTCTTATCTAGATTCTTTGAAAACACCATATTCATTCAAAAAGGGAGGGCGAAAAAATATCCCTTTCATCTTTCCGGTCTCCCTCATTAAGGGAGATACCAAAAAGAACAACCCGATTACTGACTTGAGCGTTGGAGAGTTTTCGCCGGAACACGCCCGGCGACCCCTGACCCTGTTTTTTGTGAGTACAGGTCTCGGAGACAGCCGTTCCGGAAAAGACAACGGAACAAGAAGAAGGAGACAGTCCTGCTCGAGCTCGAGCTAATCGCGAGCTGAGAATACTGTAGATAGTCTCGAGCTAGTTGAAGGTTCGAGCCACTGTTTGAAGGTTCGAGACACTGTTCGAAGACGCGCGTGAAAAACTGCATCAACATCTTTTGGCTCCGTCTGTGGGGATCGGCACAAAAAGCCTGATTTCCTAATACATTCAAGACACACAACGCAACGATGAGGGGAAACAGCAGAAGAGGACTAAGTCCAGAAGAATCAGTAACTTTGAGAGAAGTGGCCAATGAGCCCCAGAACAGGGAGATCCAGGAAAGAATGGATCGAATGGAGAAACAGATGGAGACTCTAACTTCCCTATTGCAACAACTCGGGGAAGGACAGAGAAAAGCATGTAATGATGTCCCGAAGTCCAGCCGAGGAAATGCTCATGTCCGGGAAAATGTGCGAGATGAAGCCCAAAGACCTAGGGCACCAATTGTTGCAATAAGGGAGGAAACAAACATGGAGGAAAGAGGGTCCCGTCAGTACTTACAGGACACAGCCACGACCTCTCACGCGGAAGAGTTGGAAGGAGAGGTGCACAGGTTGGCACAAATTGTGGAAGAACTCCGGGGGAACGGAAAGAGCCCAAGCTGGCGAATAATGCTGGATAACGAATCTCCACTCTCGACGGAGATCATGGGTGTCACGATCCCACGTGACTTTTGCTTCCCAGATCTGAAGTTCTCAGGGAAAAGTGATCCGTTAGTACACATAGAACGGTTCAATGACTTGACGGGGGTGCAAGGATTGTCAGCAGCTCAGAGGTGCCGAGCCTTCCCACTTACCCTGGAGGGAAGAGCGAGAGACTGGTACCGCAGACTCCCACGGGAAAGCATCTTGTGCTTTGAACAGATGTGTAGGGAGTTCGCAGAGCAATTTTGGGGCGCGGTGACCCCGGAGGATGACATGATGGAGTCGTCGAGTAGGCGAGAGGAGGGAGAGTCCCTCCGGAGTTTGTCAAAAGATACCATCGATCGGTTCTAGATCTTGGTGCGTTTAACCATCCCCAAGCTCTGAGAGGATTGAAGGATGGTATTCGGTTGGGGAGACCATGGTACAACCTGTGGAGTCCTTCGATCCGTTCGTATTCGGATGCGTATGAGCAGGTAAAAATGGATATGGTAATTGAAGAAGAAAAAGCTACCAAACTGAGGAGTGAGCAGATCAATGGAGCAAGGAGGAAGGAGAAAGGGGTCCTGCCCGAGGGGCACAAGCTTCAAAAGCAGCAAGGGACCGGGTTGCCCCATACAACCCTTACCAGAGAGCTCCCCCACCGCGGATGGTTCCCTTGCCATCTCGCAGGTCCCCGGGCCGGGATTACAGAGAGTACAGGCGTCATGATGGCCACACATTCCGCAATCAGCCGCCAAGCAGACCTGAGATGAACCATAACAGAGCAGATCGCCCTTTGCCCCCCCACCGAGAAGTTTCCCAAGAGACAGGGCGATACAAGTGGTGGAGTAGAGCCCCGCTTATGAGCAATACACGAGGCTGAAGGTACCTCTCGAAGAGATACTTCAAGTGGCTGAGGAGCGAGGACTGCTTAGCCCTCCAACGCCGATGACCAAGCCAGCTAGCAAGCGGAACAGGGAGCAGTTCTGCCGTTTCCATGGAGATCACGGCCACTCCACATCACAGTGCCGTGATTTGAAAAACCAGGTGGAGGATCTGGTTAGGAATCGGTGCCTGGATGAGTTTGTAAAAGGAGGGCATCTGGTGGTTGAGCAACGATCCGAAGAAGATGGTCAGGCTACTGAAATTGATGCGGAACCACCATCCACGAGGGTAATCTCAGGAGGGCCAACGATGGCAGGAAGTACAAATAGGGCTCAGAAAAACTACTGCCGATATGCCGCAGCCGGCCGAGAAGTCCTGTTCACTGCTCCTGCCGCCAAGAAGGCCAAGGTTGGGCAGGTGCCAATTATGTGGACGAATGAAGACGAGGAAGGGGTGCTGTACCCTCACGAGGATGCCACAGTGGTAAAAGCCGGTAGTAGAACAAGAAAGTTGACCGAATCTTGGTTGACTCGGGTAGCTCGGTAGATATTCTCTTCAAATCCACACTCGAGGATTTAGGAATAACAGGCGCGAGCCTCGAGCAGACGAGCACTTCCTTGAAAGGATTCGGGTGTGGAAAGCTAATACCTCTAGGAATCATCAAACTGGCAGTAACCATGGGCTCGAAGCCTTTCGAGAAGAACATGATGCTGGATTTCGTGGTGGTAGATGAAGCCACCCGTACCAGGCGATTCTAGGGAGGCCGTTCATGAGGATCAGCCAATGCGTGATATCCACCCATTACTTGGCCATAAAGTATCGAGTAAATGGGGCCGTAGGAGTCGTAAAAGGCAGCCAAAGGGTGGCGAGGAGTCTGCTTCTGTTGTAGTGCCAAAGAAACTATCATGAGATAACCTCACTGGACACGAGGGGACTCGAGGAACGGAAGGCAAGAGCCGGCCGAGAAGTTGAAGGAGGTCGAGGTGAGAGCAGGAGACCCCGAGAAGAATGTCCGAATCGGCTCGGGCCTTAGCGAGCCGTTAAAGGAAAAGTTGGTGGAATGTCTGCGAGCACACGAAGATGTGTTCGCATGGACGCACTAGGATATGCCTGGGATCGACCTAGAAGTGACGTGTCATAGGCTGGCAGTACGGAGAGATGCTAAGCCGGTGAGGCAGAAGAGGAGATGCGTCAACCAGGAGAGATACGAAGCCATCAACTGCGAGGTTGAAAAGCTGCTGAAAGCGGGATTCATACGGGAGGTATCCTACCCCGAATGAATCTCGAATGTGGTGTTGGTGAAGAAAGCAAATGGGAAATGGAGAATGTGTGTTGACTTCACAGATGTGAACAAGGCCTGCCCAAAAGATAGCTTTCCACTACTGAAGATAGACCAACTGGTGGATTCTACGGCAGGGCACGAGTTGCTTAGTTTCATAGATGCATTCTCAGGATATAAACCCAGAGAAATGTGCCTTTGGAGTGAGTTCGGGAAAATTCTTAGGATTCATGGTGAGTCACAGGGGGATCGAGGCCAATCCAGAAAAGATAAAAGCGATGGTGGAGATGAGGTCCCTGCTGACCTCGAGGAGATACTGAGTCCGGCCAGCAAACTAGCGTCCTCAGCGAGGTTCGTATCTCGAGCCACGGATAAATGTCGAGTCTTCTTCCAGGAAATGAAGAAAGGCAGGAAGACAAAGTGGACGCCCGAATGTGAGGCGGCGTTCTAGCAGCTGAAAGAGTATCTGTTGAAAGCTCTCTTATTGTCGACACCTCGAGCAGGAGAGGTACTGTTTCTATACTTGGCTGTGTCCCAATGGGCAACGAGCTCGGTTCAGTAAGGGAGGAGTCGAGTGCAGATGCACTGTTTATTACACGAGCGAGCATTGCTAGAAGCAGAGACTCGGTATCCACCGATGGAGAAGTGGGCCCTGGCCTGGTCACAGCGGCCCGAAAGCTGAGGCCTTATTTACAGGCACATTCAGTGGTGGTTCTGACTGACCAGCCTCTCAGGCAAAATCTGTACAAACCTGAGACTTCTGGGAGGTTGGTGAAATGGTCAGTGGAGTTAAGCGAGTTTGACCTTAATTACCAACCCCGAGCAGCAATAAAAGCATAGTCATTAGCTTACTTCGTGGTCGAGTGCACGGCAAGGGATGAGGAGACGGAGAGCGAGCCCACACCGGGTTCCAGGGCCTCGACCAACACACGGATAGTCACGATAGATGGATCCTATGGAAGTCGGGGAGGCGGGAGGCGGGAGTTGTGCTCCTAAGTCCGAGACAGGCGAGAGATGCAATCTGTTGTGAGATTAGAGTTCAAGTCACCAACAATCGGCCGAATACTGAGTCAGTAATAGCGAGGTGAAGCTCGCCTCGATAGTAAAGCGAGAAGAGGTAAAGCTTGAGCAGACTCGCGGTTGGTAGCAGAATCACCTCGGCGAGAGCTTCCAGCGCAGGGGAGAAGATGGGCGCCTACCTTGGAAGGTAAGGCGGTGATGGGAAATTTCGAGTTGTCGAGGTGGAGCAGATCCCGAGGGAAGAATTTCGAGCGAGATATGATAGCTCGCATGGCGGCAGCATTGGACCCCAAGTTTCCAAAGTCTATCACTTTGGAAATGAAGACACTGCTCGAGCATCGGCGGGAGGACAAGTGATGAGCCTATCGACGAGCAACACTCGGATGGAGCCGATCATCTCTTACCTCAAGGAAGGGACAGTGCCGGCCGATAAGAAGCAGGCTAGGAAGTTGAGGTGCAAAGCAGCCAGGTATACTCTCATCGATGGAGTTTTATATAGGCGAGGGCACACTCTCCCTCTGCTGCGGTGTTTAGACCAAGAAGAGGCCGATTATGTCCTCCGAGAGATACACGAGGGAATCTGTGGAAATCATTCTGGCGCGAGGTCCTTAGCTTTCAAGGCCTTGAGGCAAGGATATTTATGGCCTCGCATGCATCAAGATACTCAGGAGAAGACAAGAAGCTGCAAGAGTTTCCAGAGCTTTGCCAACTACCTAACTCAGCCTCCGGAGAACCTTACGGTGATGAATTCGCCATGGCCGTTTGCTCAATGGGGAATTGATTTGATCGGGCCATTTCCAAATGGGAAAGCATCCGCCACCCATGCCATAGTGGCGATTGATTATTTCATCAAATGGGTCGAAGTGGGAGCCTTAAGCAGCATCACGGAAGGTAAAACCACTGACTTTATTTGGAAGAATGTGATTTGCAGGTATGGGATCCCTCATGCGTTAGTCACCGATAATGGGAGGCAGTTTGATAATGGCAAGTTCAGAGACTTCTGTCAGAATCTGGGGATAGAGCTGAAGTTTTGCTCTCCCTCACACCCACAGGCCAATGGGCAAGTAGAGGCCGCGAATAAAACTATAAACGCCTCCTGAAGACAAGATTGGGCGAGCAAAAGGAGCACAGGTGGACGAGCTGCACGGTGTCTTGTGGGCTTACTGAGAACCACACACAAAGCGGCCCTTGGAGAGACCCCATTCTCCTTTGCGTTTGGGCACGAGGCAGTGGTTCCAGTGAGATAGGAATGGGGACACACCGGACGGAGCACTTCGACGAGGAGCAAAACAACGAGCGAGATGTGTGCGAGGCTGGACTTCTTTGGAAGAAAAGAGATGAAGGGTAGCTGCTTAAGATCTCGTAATATCAACAAAGAGTGGCTCGTTATTACAACCAAAATGTACACATTCATTCGGTTCAGGTGGGTGATTGGGTCTTGAGGAAAGTCAACCAGAGCACTGAAGGACCCAAGGCAAGGTGTACTAGGACCAAGTGGGAAGGCCACTTGTCGAGTCACTCGGTTAGCGGGACCGGGAGCATACTGCGGCTAGCTCATCCAGACGGACGAGAGGTCAGAGGCCGTGGAACGCACAACTCCTAAGGAAGTATTTCCAGTAAGTCTCCTTGTATTGTAAAGTGCTAATGTAAGATTTCTTCCCAAAATGGGATGAGTAAAAGTGTAAATGTATATGAGAATAAGAAATGTATTCATAATGTAAGTTCAAGATGAAGACCAGAAGTTCAAGAAGAACTCCTTGGCCAAAAGTCCCAGCGGGACGGTGCCACGCTTAGGTCGATTACTGAGGCCCGGCGGGAGTATCACGAGAAGAAGCTTGGGTCAATTGCAGGCCCGAGTAGAAGCAGCTCGCGAAGAACGCTACGGCCAGAAGTCCCAAAGCCTAAGTTTTAGGCGGGACGGTGCCTAGCGAGGGTCAATTGCAGGCCCGAGCAGAAGAACTCCTTGGCCAGAAGTCCCAGCGGGACGGTGCCACGCTGGGTCAGTGCAGGCCCGAGCGGGAGTATCACGAGAAGAAGCTTGGGTCAATTGCGAGGCCGGCGAGGCAGCTCACGAAGAATGCTACGGCCGAAGTCCCAAAGCCTAAGTTTTAGGCGGGATGGTGCCTAGCGAGGTCAATTGCGAGCCCGGCGGGAGTATCATGAGAAGAAGCTTGGGTCGATTGCAGGCCCGAGTAGAGCGACTCGCGAAGAACGCTACGGCCGAAGTCCCAAAGCCTAAGTTTTAGGCGGGACGGTGCCTAGCGAGGTCAGTGCGAGGCCGGCGGAAGAACTCCTTGGCCGAAGTCCCAGTGGGACGAGTGCCACGCTGGGTCGATTGCAGGCCCGAGCGGAAGAAGCTCATGAAGAACGCTACGGCCGAAGTCCCGAAGCCTTAGTTTTAGGCGGGACGGTGCCTAGCAGAAGAACTCCTTGGCCGAAGTCCTAGCGGGACGATGCTACACTGGGTCAATTGCAGGCCCGAGCAGGAGTATCACGAGAAGAAGCCTGTGTCAATTGCAGGCCCGAGCAGAAGCAGCTCGCGAAGAACGCTACGGCCAGAAGTCCCAAAGCCTAAGTCTTAGGCGGGACAGTGCCAGGCTTGGGTTAATTGCAGGCCCGAGCAGGAGTAGAAGCTCAAGAGGAACTCCTTGGCCAAGAGTCCGAAGGCCTAAGTCCTAGGCTGGACAGTGCCTGGCAAAGCTAATCACAAGTGAAGGAAGTTCATGAATAATGCTAAGGCCAAAAGCCCCTAAGCCTAAACTCTAGGCGGGACGGTGTCTAGCAAGAGCCAAATGTGAGCTCGAGCAGGTTAAATGAACTTGCAAAATAAACATAAGGCTCTTAGCCCAAGTCAGAGAAAAACTCTACCATCCATAAGTTAAACAGCATTACACTTGGGCATAAAGAAAAATAGGAAGTCCAACACTTAGAAAATTTTTACTTAGCAAGCATATTCGAAGTCAATTCAACATAGAAAACAAGAGCATGTGCACACGAGCATTCAATAGAGTTGTTCAACATGTGTCATTTTATTTCATTGAAATAATTACATATGTAAAAAAAAAAAAAAAAAGAAGAGAGAGGAGGAAGGGCATCACCAGCGGGAGGGACGTCATCAGCAGCAGCAGGAGGACATCAACAGGAGCTTCAGCAGGAGGGGCATTGGAAGGAGAGGGAGCGAGCTCTCTGACAGCACCTTGAGGCTCGGATGGAGTAGCTTCAGGGTTGCTCATGTACTCAGCTACATACCCTTCGACCTTGGACATGTCGGCCTCGGGGTATGCCTTGCCAAAAGCATACATGAGGCGATCGTAGTCAGAGTCTGCCCGTTGTTGTACTCGGTGGCAAGCTGGACCTTTAAAGTGTCGATTCGCCCCTAAAGACGAGCAGTTTCCCCCACTATGAGCTGCTCGTAGTAAGATTTCTGAGTGTCCAGATCCTTTCGAGCATGCTTCAATTCACCCTTGGTGTCAGTCAGCTCCCACTGAAGCTCAGAGGCCTTGGAGTCGGCCACTGCTGTCTTCTCTGCTAGATTTAAGTTCTCGTCCAGAAGCTTCTGATTTTCCTCCTTCAGCTCACCCATAGTCTGCTCCAAGCTCTGAACCCATGCTTGAAGTTCCTCCTGGGAGCCCCGAGCTAAAGCCCTGAGAATGGTCGCAGCCGCTAAAGCTCGGGAGGAAAGTCGCTGGATGGCGCTGAACGGCCTCTATCTCATCCAGGAATCTGCTGGTCAATTTCTCATTGTAGGTCGTCAGGTAAGGCTCAGAACGGCCAGGCCGACTTTGCTCCTGCACATTGCCGGTTCGAGGACGAGCAGGATCAGCAGTCCTTTGTCTCCTGCGTGGAGGACCCTCCTCTGCTCGCTCGGTCGGTCGAGCAGAAGAAGTAGCTCGAGTGGATGGGGGCGGAGCACTCGTTTCTGCCCGTGGCCTCTTTGAGGTGCTCGCACCTTCAGTTGTCCCCACCCGCTGATGTAGCATCTCGCGCATTCTGCTGCTCATGTCTTCACTCGGTACTAAATTGGACTCTCAAAAGTTTTGGGGTGTCAGCGACTCCGCCGCGAGCTCGCGTTTGTAAGAACGATCGCACGTTTGCTCGGAGTCGGCCCCGATCGAATAGAAGCACCCAGGAAGCTGCAAATACGACCAAAGCAAAGTAATGAGAACAGAACCTGGCGGGAAAACTAAAAGTAAAATCTACAAGACGGATAAGCGACACGGAGTGCAAAAGTGCTGTGGGACTGGAGGAACCCCTCGCTACGAGTGCAGCTTGCCCCACTCTCCCCAACGAAGAATAATTTGCTCTTTCGGTTGCCACGGAGGTCGGGAGATCGGTGATGGGCTTTTACCCTTCAGTTGGAGGTAGAGTACTACCAACCAAGCATCCTTCGAGGCTGCACTTCAGGTGGTAAAGGTGTTTGATTTCCCTACCGAGGGCTCACCCGGATCACAGCGTTTCCACAAAACAAAGAGTCCGAAAAGGACCTTCCACCCATTCGGGTTCAATTGCCCAGGGGCCGGACGAAACCAGACAAAACCCGGGTAAAATAAAGTTGAGAGGCGACCTAACCCCGTTGAAGCATTCCAAGTATAAGGTCGTGTACCACTTGGGGGACGGTGAGGATCTCACCACCATGACAACCTTAGAACTACACTATCGGGTATATTCTAAGTATCCCAAGTCTATTCAAATCTAATCGGCTGGTTTCACATTTCATATGATCTATGGGGTATTCCCACGCTCGGACCTTTGATGGCCCTTGCCGCTTTGATGTGGCTGGGTCTCGACCACGGGTAATTCCATCTCTGGACTAGAATCCCTCACGGGGATTATACTAAGGGGTTGTGCCTCACTAGAAGAGGACGAATCCTCCGGCGACATCCTACGGGCCTGTTGAGGATTTGGCATTTTCCTAAGGGTATAAACTAACAGAGTTCAATGGGGAAGAAAGCAGTGGTGGCGGGGAAATGGAAAAGTGGCTTGTACCGAACACGAAAGGAACTGTGGTTGGCGAAAATTGCCTTGACGGAAGAAGAAGACCGATGAAGTGACGGAGGCGGATTAATTTTGAGTTTGAACGAAAAGTAAGCAAATAGAGGGAACAGTGAAGAAGTTGGGGTTTTAAAGAGGAAGACGCGTCCCTTCGACTGGCGGCGTGCGTTTCGAGGGACACGACCTTTTAGGTAACGTCCTTCGAATTTCAAACGCATGGCTAGGATCGACCCACGTGTCCCGCCTAAATGCGAAATGATTAAAGTGGGAGACAACTGGGAAACATGGGGAAGAGTAAAAGGCCGCGAATTCGGCCCATCATTAATGAGTTTCCAGTCTTATCTCGTTTCACTCAAAAGACTAGAAACTCGGGGACTGGTGTTTGGGTAATATCAGGCGGGTCTTTTCGAGGCCCTTCCAGCTCGAATAAAATACCCGATGATGACCTAGCTCGAGTGAAGTCATCGAATGTCCTGCACGATTAGGGTCGCTCGAGCTCCGAGCTCCTCCGTCCGCTCGAGGTCGTCCACCCTAGTCAAAGTTAGTCAAGCTCGAGGAATTCAGGGTCGCTCAATTGCCGAGCTCCTTTGCCTGCTCAAGGTCGTCCACCCCGGTCAAAGCCGGTCAAGGTCGAGAACCGAGCATTCCTTTCCTGCTCGCAGAGGTTAAGTCCACGAGCACAACTGGACAAGACCCGGCCCAAGGCAGCCCGACCCGTTTTCTCAGAATCCTGGCACACCTTTTAATGTCTGACCAGGGCCCCACATGGTATGGTGGTGATACTGTTGCCGATGGCCGGCACATGCCTCCAAGATGTCATCATTCCTAGCGCACATGCCCGACATGGTGATCTGGCCACGTGAATCGGGTTAAGGGGACAGCCGCGCATCCCCAGGGAATATTACGCCAATCCCGGCTGTCAGAGGGACCCAGACACCACCAACATGGGAGTGGACAGCCTGGAGATGAAAAGAGCGGGAAAAATGGAGTATAAGAGGAAAAGAAGGGGAACGTTACAATGGTTGGAAATTCTGATTCAGAAAGAATCCGCAAGCTTATCTGAGGTTCTTCCTATTCGATTTCTCTTATCTAGATTCTTTGAAAACACCATATTCATTCAAAAAGGAGGCGAAAAATATCCCTTTCATCTTTCCGGTCTCCTCATTAAGGAGATACCAAAAGAACAACCCGATTACTCGACTTGAGCGTCGGAGGGTTTCGCTGAACACGCCTCGGCGACCCCGACCTGTTTTTGTGAGTACAGGTCCGGGAGACAGCCGTTCCGGAAAAGACAGCGGAACAAGAAGAAGGAGACAGTCCTGCTCGAGCTCGAGCTAATCGCGAGCTGAGGATACTGTAGATAGTCTCGAGCTAGTTGAAGGTTCGAGGCACTGTTTGAAGGTTCGAGACACTGTTCAAAGACACGCGTGAAAAACTGCATCAACAAGATATTCTACGACTCTATCATTATCCAATGTTTGCAAACTTTGGCTATTCCGAGTACTCGCTAACAATGAGTAATAAAAACACAATTGGAATATGAGAAGCTCTTAAATCTAATCACAGCAATTATTCTCTCCAACAATAATTTTGTAGGCATCATTGGGCAATATAAAAGGGCCTCGCAATCTCAACCTTTCGAACAACAACCTCCAGGGTCACATTCCATCATATTTGAGTAACCTAACCGTGCTAGATTCATTGGACCTCTCCAACGAACAAGATTTCGGGAAACATTCCTCAACAACTCACAGAGCTCACATCCCTTGCTGTCTTTGATGTGTCAGATAACCTGCTCGCGGGATCAATACCACGAGGGAAACAGTTCGACGCATTTGGGAATGGTTCATTTGATGGAAATCCAGGATTATGTGGAGAAGCTTTGTCTAAAAAATGTGAAAACTCTGAGGCATCAGCAACAGAAGGAGATCTACACTCAGAATTCTACTCACGTTTGGCTGGAAAACAGTTCCAAGTGGATATGCAAGTGGGACAATAATAGGAGTGATACTTGGGCACATCTTCATCATAAGAAATTATGAATGGCTTACAAAGACTTTTCGACTGCAACGGGAATGTAATGGGAGGAGGAGGCACGGGCAAAGAATGTAATTAGCTTCTTTTCCATAACACCCTAAACAACACCCCCCAAATGATAAATTACTCAAGTGAAGCATGTAATAATCGATAATACATGAACTTTAAAATTTCTTATTCTTTCTTTTTTCTTCCAATTTTACTAAATCTCTTTTTACTACCGCGTTACAGTTATTATTCCACACTTTGTCTAAAAGTTTTTCTTTCATATATTAGTGATGTGGCAGACCTAACATCAACTAATACATAAACCATCAACTATGGTCCTGATAAACTCGTAAGACTAGAGAAAATAACAATGGAGAATGGAAAGACAAGAGTGGCACCAGCTCTTTTTGCTCACAGCTTTGCTAAAATTAAAGGGAATTTTGGCAATGACATAGAGCAACCAGTCATTTTCGTTTGGTTTAGCTAGTTACTACCACATCATCCAAGAACTTATCCAAGCCGAATTTAAAATTTGTGGTGTTTATGGTTCAAGACAATCCAAAATTCTTGTCAAGAGTTTCCAATTTTATGATCTACTTTAAAAGTATCACCGGATATAGAAATTCGCCTGTCTTAATAAGTCGATTATATTTTTCAGAAAGAGTAATGCTATATATCCCAAATAACCATCCCGAATGATTGGCATTCAACAATTCGTTAGTAAGATAATATAATTAATTCATTTTAATTTTACCAACCAATTGATGAATACTACATCATATGGAATGGTTATTTGAGATAAAAAATTTAGAATTTGTTGCATTATTGTTTTCAAAAATCCTCTATGGCTCTTTCAGCTCCAGAATCTGCAATATATCAACATATTATCTAAATCTAGACAGTTTGCAAAGATCCAAAGTCCATTTATTCACAAATCTAAAATTTCCTTTTATATGCCTACTATAATTCATCCCGTTTACACTTATCACCAACTTACAATCAAATTCAAATCATTCAATCTTACAAAATGATATATCATCTACATGAATTCAAGCCTCGCTATCATGTAGGTCAAAAAATATTGAACAATAGCACAACATATCAGGCACCAAAAAGAGTAACTGCTGTGCTGTTCATATAACCAGCCCTCCAATGGCTTTATGGTGAATGAGTAGGCAAGATACCCGAGTTTTTTGCCATTCATGAATACTCCATTCATGAATACTCACCAGTCACCACTGAGATCTCCCCATCGAACATTGTACTTGGCAACAAGGTAATGTGCTACAAGTGGTCCTCTGTTACCATAAGGATAGAGTTCTGGAACAATCTTCTTCTCTTCAAGTTCCTTAAGAAATGATGTAAAATAACGCCCTGGCAGCATCAAACTCATCACTCCCAATAAACGACCTTCGTTCACCTTCTATTGCATCTAAGAGCAGCCTCGCATATGCATCTGGTATTTCTATTAGATACCTTCACATAAAAACTAAAGAATTAAAGTAATGCTCTCCCAAAACCAGAACAAAAGATAATACAGATGCACAATTGCTCCATCAATTGGGCTAGCTCTGCAGATGGATGTTACTAAGGTAAAACGGTCGGGACATGACGTTAATACAGTCCCCTTTTAATATTAATTAGTATTTTATACAAATTCTTTTAAAATAAAACATTAAAGAATTCAATTGCTACATGTGCTATAAAATAATTGTGAAACGTGAATAAAGACATCCGAAGACTTATCGGTTGAGAAGATTTTATGAAATTGATGCTCACTGTCTCAATCCATAATTGAGCATTCTAGGCCATATATTACATAATTAAGATAACAAGTATCATTTCTAGGTAACTCTCTATATGGTTTCTTACCTTGATCGATAAAGCAAATTAAGGTCACTGCGATCCAATCTCATTCCAAGACCAGGAACTTTGTTGTTGATCTTCAGATATATAGCTTCATCGACTGGAGTCGAACAAAAACTCATTTGTAGCCTTGTCTAAATCGGTTCCAAAATTCCGCTCGGAAAAGTTTCAGGGACATGTCCGAATCGAACTCCGATCTCATGACCGAAGTTTCATTGACACAACATTCTCAAGTCAACTAGTTGAGCATATTCTACAATATAAGAGAACATGGTGAAAGAATAGATCCTCATGAAAAAGGAATAAATATTGCCTACCGTTTGGTATTTTGAAAAGTCAAACCTATCTTATCAATTTGGTTGGTGGCATACAAATCTTATCAAATTGATTGGTGGCACACAAAATGAACATGAATGTCTTCTTTTCAATTCGGTGCAGACAAATTGTTTGTCAATTGGTAGCTGCGTGCATAATGCTGGATTAAACACTTTAATTGCCAATTTGCTAGACTTGTGTTAGGGAATTCTCTGCTCACAGCACGACTCTTTCTTAGTTTCAATAGGCTATAAAGAAGTTCATTTGGAGAGATTAACCATCCCAAAATCTTGAGAGAATTTGGATTCAGAGAGAAATAATTCTATTATAGAATTATTGTGAGATTGAGTAATTAGAGAGCTTGAGCAATTGAGAGATATTTTCTTTCAAGTGTATGTGAGAATACTGGATGTATTTAAGTTCTGGGAACCCCATCCCATCTTGCATTGTTGATAAAAAGAGCAGCCGCGGCAAATGTTGGCGTGAGACTGTCCTTTGGCACAGTTGGGATCAGTATACGCAGGATATGGTTTGCTACCCTTGTTGTGGCACTTGTATTGACCAACAATTACATCTTCAAGTAGAAGCGGTTGCATTGATCTAAGAACCTTCACCTGAATGAAGCCATACACAAAGAAAGTCAATGATTAACTTAAAACAATTGCAAGGAGTGTAGCATTTCCGTAACACACCATGGGATTTTATTCTTCTTTGGTGGTGATGGTGGTGTGTGGGTATACCTTAAAAAAGGATCTCTAAGCGATCATAGAAATGGTACACAAAAGATAACAGAAGACCACACTCCTACATAAAATTTGTTGAAGATGTTGTGCGGAAGCGCAGGTTGAGCAGATTACCAATTGATGGTAACTGTGACTTCTAGAGAAACTTAAATGTGGTGTAAACAATTTCAAAGAAAATTGACACAATAATTTACGTGGTTCGATGTAAAGCCTACATCCACGGGCAAAGACTGGAAGATAATTTTACTAACAAATGAGAATTTACAAATTGGGACAAACTCACAAAAACCCAATACCCCAATACACCCAAATGAATTCTCCTAGCACTCAAGTGGAAGCTCTCTACTCTCAATTGCTTCACTTGCAATTGCTCTCAATTGTGGGATGCCTTAACAAATAAAGAACAATAGTTATTTATAGGAATGCATGGTAGCACTATTTTACTAAACCTTTAAAATTATCAAAGTTGTTTGGTGATTACCTAAATTTTAGCCAAACTTTGAACATGTGCTTTGATTTGAATTTTTCAACAGAAGAAAGGAAAACCAAATTACCTTTTCATGTCTAATGTCTTCTGCCTCTAAGCTTACAGAAGTCTCCATTGCAAATAATGCCAGTATATGTAAGAGATGATTTTGCATTATATCTCATATGATTCCATAGTTATCAAAATAACTGGAAAAGTTTACCAATGAAATCAGCTGATCTGGGTATCTGAAACAACTTGTATTATAATAACAATATCTTCAGGGAACATATACACTCACCCTCCTCATCCCTCAGTAGAAAATATAAATTGTAGATTATGGATGTAATTCCTAGACCATAGAGGCTCAAAAACAAGATTGGAGAATCGAAGCACTGACAAATTCTCAACCAGCTCCTTACCCAAGTAATGGTCAATCCTGAAAGATATCAATGGAGTCAAACATTATCCCACATGTCTTTCTTTAAGGAAGGAAATAAAAGACGAGGAATAGGTGCATAATTTGATGGTTTGTTGTGACTGAGAAAGTGCACTTCTGCAAGATCTGCCATTATTTCAAAGACGCTAAAGTTGAATTTTAGTTATTTGGTTATCAATTGTTCAAATAATTATGTGTAATTTGAAGAGAATAGTTTTTCGTTGAACGAGGTTAAGGGCTAGTTTTTTTTTTTTAACCAAAGTGGTGGGGGTTAGGCCAGACCCCTACCTGTCACATATATATAAAGCAACGAAATACACCTGGAGGGGACAAAGACCAAAACCTCCAAAATAAATGAACATATATAGAACGAGATAAGAAAAGAAATAAAGCTGCCACGAGGATAACAAATGAATCAAAGATCATCTCCTAATGTAAGGAGTCTCCTGCGCGTCAAGCCGAAGAAAACCCGCCAAACCAAAGGGAAGGGCACTATGATGATGGAATCGCTGCTGAGTCTGGTATGAGCAAGCCCAGTTGGCCATGAAATCGGCAGCTGTAGTGGCCTCACGGTAAACATGGCGAATGGTGATTGATTGTGTGGCGCAAAGGGCTCTAATCCTAGCTAGAATGTATGTGAACTCCCATATGCCTGAATGCTGAGAGGTGATCCAAGCAACCACCGTAGCGGAATCCGATTCTAGCTCAAGAGAAGAATAACCAAGGTTAGCGGCCATTTTCAAGCCCTCGTAAACTGCCGTCAACTCTCTCAATTGTTTCACTTGCAATTGCTCTTAATTGTGGGATGCATTAACAAATGAAGAATAATAGCTATTTATAGGAATGCATGGTAGCACTATTTTACCAAACCTTTAAAATTGTCAAAGTTTGTTTGGTGATTACCTAATTTTTAGCCAAACTTTGAACAATTTGGCTTTGATCAATTTTGGCCAAACTTTGAACATGTGCTTTGATTTGAATTTTTCAACAATTCTCCACCTCAGTGAAGATTTATCCAAATCTGAGCCGACTACCAACAAACCATCATTCCCAAAGTGGATGCATCTTTGTGACTGCCTACGTATCCAAAATTTTTGATTAAGCCAACCATAGTTCAAAATATTACTTAACTTCCTTGTATATAAAATGATCCTCCAATCTCTACCTTTCTCATTGTTTTAAACTTTCTGGATATTGATCAAGTTTAGACAATTCTCAAACTTGATCGTTGTCACCACCTTGGTCAACATATCTGTGGAATTCTCTGCAGTCTTAATTTTCTGAAGAAGAATCTTCCCTCATCAATAATTTCCCGCACAAAGTGAAATCGTACGTCAATATGCTTCATACGCGCATGATAAACTTGATTCTTTGCTAAGTGAATAGCACTTTAACTGTCACAATACAAGTTAACATGCTCTTGGATCAATCCCAAGTTTCCAAGCAAGCCTTGTAACCAAACGACCTCTTTAATAGCCGCCGTAATTACCATATACTCGGCCTCGTGGTTGATGATGCAATCGAGACTGTAGTGTAGACTTCCAACTAATTGGCCCTCTAGCAAAAGTAAATACATATCTGGTGGTTGAACGTCGTTTGTCTATATCACCGGCATAATCAGAATCAGCGTACCCAATCACACCTTGACCAAGTGTGTCATTTCGTTCAAACAGTAAACCAACATCAACGGTTTTCTGAATGTACCATAGAATCCATTTCACAGCTTGCCAATGTCCTTTACCAGGATTATGCATATATCTGCTCACCATACTAACTGCTTGTGAAATGTCAGGCCTTGTACACACCATTGCATACATTAAGCTACCAACTGTATTTGAATACGGAACTTGCAACATGTATTATTGCTCCTCATCTGTTGAAGGAGATAGTTGTGCAGAAAGCTTGAAATGAGAAGCCAATGGGGTACTTACAGGTTTTGTTTGATCATTCATGCCAAATAGTTTTAATACCTTCTTCAAATATTGCTTCTGAGACAAGCTGACTTTACCACGAGCTCTATCTCTGCATATCTCCATGCCAAGAATCTTCTTAGCTTCACCTAGATCTTTCATCTCAAATTCTTGATTGAGTTGAGTTTTCAACTTCTCAATCTCATCTTTGTTCTTAGATGCTATTAGCATATCATCGACATACAAGAGTAAATATATTAAAGATCCTTCTTGTAGCTTGTGAAAATACACACAATGATCAAATTTATTTCTTGTGTACCTTTGCCCTTTCATAAATCGATCAAATTGGTTGTACCACTACCTTGGAGATTGTTTCAATCCATAAAGCGACTTTGTCAGTTTGCAAACCCAATTTTCTTTTCCAGCAACTCTAAATCCATCTCGCTGAGTCATGTAGATTTCCTCTTCAAAATCACCGTGTAAGAACGCAGTTTTCACATCAAGTTAAACTAGCTCAAGATCATATTGCGCAACAATGGCTAGCAAAATCCGAATAGACGAATGTTTCACAACTGGAGAAAATACCTCATTGTAGTCTATTCCTTCTTTTTGAGCGTAACCCTTCGCTACCAATCTAGCCTTGTATCGAATTTTATCCTTACGAGAAAATACCCAATTACCTTTTTGTCTTTAGGCAGTGTAACTAACTCTCAAGTTCCATTTTTTTTAAGAGACTGCATTTCTTCATCCATTGTTTGCTTCCACTGTATATTTTCAGGGCTACTTACTGCTTCTCTGTAAGTGGAAGGAACATCAACATCTACAATTGGAAGTGCATAGGCCACCATATCAATAAAGTGAGTAGGTCTACGAATCTTTCTTCGTGGCATTTTATATGCAATTGAATCTTGTTGGTCTAAAGGTTCGTGAGTCAGAACCTCTTCTTCATCTTCGGTTGATTGAGAATCATCTACCTCTTCAACACTAGCTGGATCATCTTTAACCTTTTCAAGCTCCACCTGCTGCAGAGTACCACTGGTGTTGTCATCCTTTTGTGAATCCTTTTGTTTTAACATGACTAATTCATCAAAAGTCACATCTCTGCTGAAAATGATCTTCTTCGTATCTGGACACCATAAACGGTATCCTTTTACTCCACCAGTTATACCCATAAACAATGTTTTCTTCGCTCTTGGGTCTAACTTAGATTACATGATAATAAGCAGTGGAACAAAAGACATGTAAAGTATCATAATCAGTAGCAGGTTTACCAGTCCACATTTTCATTGGTATTTTGCCCTCAATTGCAGCTGATGGCAAACGATTAATCAGATGACACGCATATACAACAGCCTCAGCCCAAATTTTCTTGCCCAATCCAGCATTGGACAACATACACCGAACTTTCTCCAGTATAGTTCGGTTCATGCGTTTTGCCACCCCATTCTGTTGTGGTGTACCTTGAACAGTAAAGTGTCGCACAATGCCCTCATCTCGGCATACTTGTAAAAATGGATCATTCTTGTACTCACTACCATTATCTGAGCGAAGTCTTTTAACCTTTCGACCAGTCTGAGTCTCGACCATCTTCTTCATCAAATACACCCATACTTTTCTTGAATAATCATCAACAAAAGTAACAAAATAGTGCATACCTCCCAAAGAAGCTACTCTGGTAGGTCCCCACACATCACTGTGAACATAGTCCAGAATCCCTTTTGTATGGTGAATTGCTGAACCAAACTTTACTCTTGTTTACTTTCCCAAAATACAATGTTCACAAAATTCTAATTTATACGAATTTGCACCTTTCAATAAGCCTTGCTTAACCAAAGTCTGCAAAGCTTTTTCACCGACATGTCCCAAACGCATATGCCACAACTTGGTTGCCTCTGAATCTGTATCCTTTCTCAAAACTGTTGGTGCTGTTCCAATAACTGTACTCCCTTGGAAATAATACAAGTTATTTCTTCTTTTGCCTTTCATCATCGCATGCGATGCACGTGAATCGATAGAGTTTCTTTTCCATATAAAGCATGTTTTCAAGGCTTTTCTTCATATATTTTTCTTCCAATGTCTTCCACAAATTCATTGCTGATATCTCCCTCATGACAGAGTACTTCTGATCTTTAGCCAGACATAGGCAAATAGTACCACATGCCTGTTTATTGATTTTTGTCCACTCCTTGTCATCCATCTTTTCAGGCTTTTCTTCTAGAGCGAGATCCAGCTCTTGTTGACATAAGACATCCAACACCTCACATTGCCACATACCAAAATTATTGCTACCATCAAATTTCTCCACTTCAAACTTTGCATTAGTCACAGTAGTCCTTGCTGACGAAGACGACGATGACGCTTTTGCCATCTTTCTCAACCTCAAATAATCAGTGCCTTCAATAACTATTCACACTTGAAAAATATTCTCTATGATGTTTATTTCGCGTGAATAAATGCATCAGGAAAGTTTCCAGGAGAATGGAGGGGTCACAATGGTCCCACTTAAAACCCAGACTCCTTAGACTCTGATCGTCTTGTTGACAGAACTTTTATAGACATGCAAAAATACACACTACTTACAATAGACTGTTCTCCAAGTACAAATGGTCGTATCTAGTACCGTATCTATGAATAGTATTATATACCCCAAGTACGAACCTTTGGCTTCGATACCAATTGTTGTGCGGAAGCGCAGGTTGAGCAGATTACCAATTGATGGTAACTATGACTTCTAGAGAAACTTAAATGTGGTGTAAACAATTTCAAAGAAAATTGACATAACAATTTACGTGGTTCGGCGTAAAGCCTACATCCATGGGCAAAGACTGGAAGATAATTTTACTAACAAATGAGAATTTACAAATTGGGAAAAACTCACAAAAACCCAATACCCCAATATACCCAAATGAATTCTCCTAGCACTCATGTGGAAGCTCTCTGTTCTCAATTGCTTCACTTGCAATTGCTCTCAATTGTGGGATGCCTTAACAAATGAAGAACAATAGCTATTTATAGGAATGCATGGTAGCACTATTTTACTAAACCTTTAAAATTGTCAAAGTTGTTTGGTGATTAGGCCGAACCCCTATCTGTCACATATATATAAAGCAACAGAAATACACTGGAGGGGGACAAAGACCAAAACCTCCAAAATAAATGAACATATACAGAACATCATAAGAAAAGAAATAAAGCTGCCATGAGGATAACAAATGAATCAAAGATCATCTCCTAATGTAAGGAGTCTCCTGCGCGTCAGAAGAAAACCAGCCAAACCAAAGGGAAGGGCACTATGATGATGGAATCAGCTCGAGTCCGGTGTGAGCAAGCCCAGTTGGCCATGAAATCGGCAGCTGTAGTGGCCTCACGGTAAACATGGCGAATGGTGATCGATTGTGTGGCGCAAAGGGCTCTAATCCTAGTTAGAATGTATGTGAACTCCCATCTGCTTAAATGTTGAGAGGTGATCCAAGCAACCACCGTAGCGGAATCCTATTCTAGCTCAAGAGAAGAATAACCAAGGTTAGCGGCCATTTTCAAGCCCTCGTAAACTGTCGTCAACTCTGCAAATAAGATCGGGTAGTGCCCAAGAAAAATCCTAAAAGCGGCAAGGACCGTCCCTCGATGATCCTCGAAGATCCCTCCAGCAGTAGACATCCCGTGGTTGCAGTGAGAGCACCCGTCCACACTTAGTTTGACCACGCCCCTCGAAGGTCTCAACCAAGAAATCAGACGAACTGGCCTATGAGGAGAGCGAATGATCCGTAAATCATCTACATGCCGTGTCTGCATGAGCCCTTTGAGCTGGGCCTCCTTAAAACCGAAGGCAGACTCCAACCAACTTCAAGTCAGAAATCACCTGAAAGATAACGCTTTCTACACGAAAAACAAAAGAGTCAAATCGGACAGCATTTCGAGCCTTCCAAACGTGCCACGGGATGGTACAAGGAAGGAGGACCCGAATATGTCGCCGAGAGGGAGCGCAGACATCTCCAATGAAGAAGTAAAGCATAAGGGGAGATAAAGCGAGGGTACTCTAAGCCAAGAAGGTGATGAAAGTAAAGCCAAACCTGTCTAACATGGGTGCAATCAAGAAAGAGGTGTCAAATAGTCTCCCTGGCTCCATTGCAGAGACATCACGAAACCATATAGAAGCCCCGGGTGCAGAGAGCATCATCAGTGGCAAGGTAACCGCGTAATAAGCACCAGAGGAAGAAGGACACCCTGGAAGGGATCAATCTCTGCCAAATAAAAGAGCAAACCTCATCTGTAGATCTGGAGTCCCGAACTAGATCCCAAGCTGTCCTTAGAGAAAAATCTCCATCATTAGAAAGATCCCACCGCATCTGATCAAGACCTTACCCTGGAACAGGAACCGTAACCAAAAGGATCTGCTTCAACAACCGAGGGATTAAACACAAAACGAAGAGGAATACAAGGAATCATTATTAAAAAAACGTTTGTCTTAAATTTATCCAAAAACAATTTTTTAATAAAATTATAATCGTTAGCTCAAAATTAAGATTAATAAAAAGTGGTTTTTTTTAAAAAAAAAAATTTACTTATTAGTATCCATATTGAATTATAGCACACATATATATGTTTCTTTTTTTTTCATATTCAAAGATTTTTAAACCGTTTAAACATTAAAAAAAAATTATACGTATTTAATTTTGTTGTAAACCATGTAAGCATTTAGCTTACTTTATATTATCCTTATTTTTTTTTATCAATTATTATCTTTAATACATATTTCAAAGAATTCAACATTAACAAATAAATTTACAATTGTCTAAGGATATTACATAGTAAAAAATTATACTCGATAATAATTTACATTAAATAAATATCCTTATTTTTAGATATTATATATTAAATGTACTTGTGATTTTTTAAATTAAAAATAGTTTTGAAGTGTGTGTGTGTGTCTATATATATATATATGCATACATATACATATCAAATATATATTGAATACTAGAAATATTAAAAATACAACTCAATTTTAACTTATATTTTACCTTTTAAAAATTGTTTTTAAACTTCTCGTGCCAAGAGTTATAGTTTTTCTGTCTGATACCTGTATGAGAATGAAGAGACCTTAAGGATTTGAACTAATTCTATAGACCTTCAAGTAAAATGGAAATTTTTTTGCTTCCGTTTTATGGTATTTGTGGCCTGGTTCATTGTAGATGGGATACAAATAATCTCTAAGCCATAGAAAATATTAATTTATTGATCAACTTGTATTAATTGATTGGTTGAAGTGTAACAACTAATTATTTACAACAAAATTCTTCAGCCCCGTTTCTTCACGTACATTTGCCAATTATTTCGGTGATGCCACATCTGGGGAACTTGACTTGCTAAAAAGCCAATTATATTTTCAGTGACGGGCACATTGGGGGAACTTGACTTGCACTAACAAGTCATTATTAAGTCCGTAAATGACTGACTCTGAGTGCTTGTATTGGCTTTTTAGAAAACAATGAGAATCGAACACTGAGAAATTTGGACTGTAAAATTGCATATATTTCATTGCTATAATATCTGAATTTATGCAAAGAAAAGAAACAAACAATACCAAAATATTTGCCTATATATCTTTAACATATATCTGACAACTTAAATTAAAATAAAAAAACAAATTGTTCCTACAATCTTGCGCATAATCATAACTTGCTGTTTTTATTTTGGCCAAATCTTGCAGCAAATATAGCACTGTCATTACTTCTCCTTTCTATTTTTGCTACAGAAACTAATCATTTTCTTCAACAATTTAAATCTAGATTTTGAAAGTCCATTCTCACAATGTCAGCCAACTGATCTTCAGTCTTGCAATGCACAAACCTCACTTCATCATTCTTCCAGACTTTTCTAACAAAATAATACTTGATTTTGAAATACTTTGTCTGTCCATGGAATACTGGATTGTTAGAAAATACTATAGCAGCTTGATTATCAACAAAGATTTCAATTGCATCATTCTATACGATCTTCAAATCTGTCATAAGCTTCCTTAGCCATAAGGCTTGATTGATCGTGGCGAGAACTGCAACATACTCGACCTCGATAGTAGATCGAGCTACAATTTCCTGCTTCTTTGAACTCCAACAAAAACAACCTGAACCAAGGCTAAACAAGTAGCTTAATGTGCTCCTCATATTATCATAAGATCCATCCCAATCACGTCAGCAAAACCATGAAAAACCAGCTTGTCTACCTTTTCAAACTTTATTCCAAGATCCAAAGTTCCCTTGATATAGCTGAGCACCCTTTTAGCACCCTTATAGTGCAACTCACTTGCACAGTGCACTTATGTACTTAGACAACAG
Source organism: Murraya koenigii (assembly GCA_025617385.1). Lineage (NCBI taxonomy): Eukaryota > Viridiplantae > Streptophyta > Magnoliopsida > Sapindales > Rutaceae > Murraya > Murraya koenigii. The sequence goes on from CM046815.1 coordinate 23,278,897, forward strand.
ACTTACAGCAAATATTATATCAGGTCTTACTACTGTCAGATATATCAAACAACCTATAATACTTCTGTATAATGCCTCATCAATCTTTTTAGCACCATTATCTTTACTAAGTTTCTAATTTTGAACCAAAGGGGAACTTTACTTGCACTAACAAGTCATTATTAAGTCCGTAAACGACTGAGTTCGAGTGCTTGTATTGGTTTTTTAGAAAACAATGAGAATAGAACACAGAGAAATTTGGGCTGTAAAATTGCATATATTTTATTGCTACAATATCTGAATTTACGCAAAGAAAAGAAACAAACAATACCAAAATATTTGCCTATATATCTTTAACAAATATCTGATAACATAAATTAAAAAAAAAATGTTCCTACAATCTTGCAGAACAGTATAATCATAACTTGCTGTTTTTATTTTGTCCAAATTCTGCAGCAAATATTGTTGATGCAGTTTTCCGGTCATTCCTCGAGCAGGTTTCCTAGCTATGTTTTGGGTTTCTCCACACTGAGACTCCAGTATTGACTAACCTGTGTTCAAAGAAAAAGTGTCTGAGTTAGCCGATTGTTTTTTCGACGAAAATCATCCGACGCTCAAGTCAGTAATAGAGTTGATTTTTTGGAAAATGTTGTCTAAGTGAAAGAAGGAAAAACACAAGTTTGAAGCTCACTCCCATTTCTCTTTTTCTTTTTTGAATCCAACCCTTTTTTTTCTCATTTTTTTCCTCGTATTTATCTGGGTCTTCTCCCCCCTCACATTACTCTTGTAACGCACGTTTTTTATTCCCCATGCTCTTCTCCGTTATGGGACGTTTACCTGGTCACCATGATGACGATTGATTGTGCATAGGGGTTAGTTGGTTACTTGGTTGCCATGATGTGAATTAATTGTGTGCGGGAGTTACTCCTTCCTTTTTGGAGAGTGCCGACCAACCGTCTTGCACTATAGGTTCAGGTTGCCATGCTTGGGTTGAGCTCCGCTCGAGCACTGATCTATACCTACTCTTGGTGCTACCCATAACATGATAAGAGCTCGCTCGATTATTGTGGACACTCCTACTCTTCCCAACTTTGTGCGAGTAAGGTGCGAGCACTTGACCCCGACCAACTTTGGCGCCGAGCAGGCGTGTCTTTGTGCTAGCGATCTGGAATTCTGTTGTGCTTGGCCTATCCCTGAGCATACTTGCTCTTTATTTCCCAAACACCAGTCCCCCAATTTCTAGTCTTAAGAGTGAAACGGGATAAGACTATAAATTATTTGTTCAAACAGGCTTTCCCTCTTCTCTTTTTTACGTTGTGCTGTCCGCTTCTTCAGTCACGCCCCATTGTGTAACGTGCCGTCTGTTGGAGCGACTCACTTTCCTCTTTATAAATCTCTAAGTTCATCATTTTTCATTTTTTTATTTTCCCACATTGCTCAAAGTTGAAGCCCACTGCTTGCAAGTGAAATCTACCTCCTGGTTGTAATCGTCGCAGTTTACACTCTCCAAATCAACTTTAGGAATAAATCCCTCAACTTCTTCTTTTTGTCCTTGTAATTTTTATTTTGGGGTTTTTTGTTTCCCATTTTGGTAGACTGTAGTTCGGATTTTCAAAATCGACAAAGAATGTGTTGTGGGGAGCCATTATTCTTTAGGAAAATGTCCGCCACACTAAAACCTAGAAGGATATCCCTTGAAGAATCTTTTTGTTCTAGTGACTCCCAAGCTGATAAAGGGATTGTGGTAAGAAAACTGAGTCCCGATGAGGTTGTTAACATTGCCAGCGATGTCATCAAATGTGACATCCTTGAAGAAATTGACCAAACAAATGGCAAAAGACTGGTTATAGGTTGAAGGCTAAGTCATTTGCCATTGACCACATGAGGTGTGAGACCACACGACAAGACCTAGATAGGCTTAGGAGGACCTATTACATCCCTGCTAGCATTGACCTTCGTATTCCTTGAAAAAATAACACCCCCAGTCGTCCTCCTCCAGGATATGTCACACTATACCTCGAGTGTTTTAAATGGGGGGTCAAATTACTTTTACAACCTTCATTTGCCCAAATCCTCTTCCAATTGCATCTGGCACCTGGGCAATTAAATTCCAATAGGTGGAGGGTTTTATCGGGCTTATTCATTTTGTGAAACTGGTGCAACATGGGTGAACCCATGGTGGATGAGATAAAAAGTCTCTATCAACTGAAAAGCAGCCCTAAAAATGTGAGCTGGTATTATTTCTACATCCAGCTTGAAGGTTAAAAAACCCATTACCAATCTCCCTACTTCTGGTGGCAATTGGAAAGGTAAATTCTTTTTCGCCTAGGGAGATTGATGGCGAGCAACCTTTGCACCAGGAGATGTTCCCCAAATTCCATCTCGCTTTTGCACTCCAATTCATTTACTGTTCATTAAGCCTCTTAATTTGGTCCTCCTCCTCATCCCTTCTGATTATCATTTTCTGGTCTTTGTAGTTTCTTGGAGTGTGTCATACAGGATTAGGGAAGAGTTAAAGTTGTATGTGGATACTGCTTTGGACAATGCCAGCTCGTGCAAAGAATTATTGGCCCACTGTAATCTCGTTGAGTTTGGCTTAGTGTCCGAGGAAGAAGATATGAGCAGCATCCTTGCTCGATTGAAGAAGCGCCTTGGTACTGTTGAGAGTCCGAGCAACTCCTCTGCTCTGCCTAAGAAGTCCAGGGTTGACCTTAATGCTTCCCCGATTAAAGTTCTTTCTCCTTCTTCCAAAGGCGAGAAAGTGGTCAAAAAAGCTCCTTCGAGGGATTCTGGCACTATTGTTCCTATTAAGTCCTTTTCAACGCGTTCTAAAGAGCTGAATAACTTCGCTGAGCCTTACATTAAGGAGTTCACAAGACATATACAGGTAGACTTTGTTGATGAGTTGGAGTTTTTCAGCCTTAATGACTTGGCCAACTCCTTCCAACGCTTTGTATGCCAAGCTTCTGCTGCTTCTACAGCTTTCAAGATAACAGTTTTGAGTTACGAGAAAAGACTTAGAGCTAAAAACCAGAGCTTGAAGAAAGATCTGGAGTATAAAAAGGAGGAGTCGACAAAGCTCTGAACCAAAATCTCCACATTTGAAGAAAGAGCTGTTATGGCTGAGTCAATGGCGTTTTAACTCGAGAATGAGCTATCCATGGTAAGAGACAAGCTCGTGAATGCCAAGAAAGATTTTGATGTTCAGAGATTTTACTTCGAAAGAACTATGGAAGCTAAAACTTCTCATCTTCAAAGCAAGCTGGACACTATGGGCAATCATCTTACTGAGGAATACAAAAACGGGCTGACATTCTACTACGAGTGCATCATGTCTGTCTTGGGTAAAAAAATATCCCGAGCTGCACATGTCTAGACTTGAGGCTGGTGTGGATGCTTATATAAACGGGCAAGATCTTAGGAACCAGCAACTAAAAGATCCACCTTCGCACGTGGAAGATACCGTTGTAGGACTAAAGAAGCTGCTCTTTCTACCAAAAAGGCTCAAGTTGATCCCTCCGCCGAGGAGGATCCTTAGGTTGCTCCCTCTTCTCAATCCCCTGATCCAACTGCTGATCCATCTGCCCAAGCTCCTTGATTTTTGTAGCTTATATATATATATGTGTGTGGCATTTGTAAGACCGGGCTGTGATTGAATTGAATAAAATAAAAGAAAGTAGATTTTTTAATTTTGCCTTCATGCCTTAAATTTATTCTAAATTTTCTGAAAGATAAGTTTCCAACAAGCTTCGAGTTTTTCTTTTGCCTTTATTGAACTCTGAGACTCCGGCTTACTTTATCCGCTTTGCTCGTTTCCAAAAATGTGAACCACTTAGCTTATCTCTTATGTATTTCAACTTCTTTTCCTTATCACGAGTAAGCGATTCCTAATCCACAAGCCTTGGCAATTTTTATGGTTTTAAATTATTAGAGTTTATTCTGGTTTTATCTGCCTCTTTGTCTTGCCTTGAGCAGGCTTTGAGATTCTCGGCTACGGCTTTATTTGAGGGCCTATCTTGTTCAAGCCAACCCTAGCTCTAAGACTTCGCCTCGAAATCTATTCCACCTCCAATGCTCGAAATTTTCTAACTAGTTATCTCACCTTGCAAGGCGAGCCTCCATCTTCTCTCCTTTCGCTTGGAAGCTTTCGTTAAGATGATTTGCCACTAACTCGTAAATCTGTTTAGACTTTCACCTCCTCTGCCTTCACTACTAAAGCAAGTTTTAGTCTTGTAATGATGGCCTCATACTCAGCCTGGTTATTAGTGGCTTTAAACTCGAGCTTTACGGCATATTGAATTTTTACACCTTCAGGGCTAAACAGAACCACTCCCGCTCCCGCCTCGATCACCACGCGATCCATCTACCTGTAACCACCCAAACTTTGCTCGGAACATGCTCTCCTACCGCTTGCTCGTTAATCTGTACCTCTGCTCGATTACAGTACATTCGGCTACAAAGTCTGCCAGATCTTGTACTTTAATTACTGTCCGGGGCTGATAGCTGATGTCAAACTTGTTGAGCTCTATCGACCACTTCACCAACCGACCTGAGGTCTCTGGCCTATGCAGGATTTGTCTAAGCGGCTGGTTGGTTAAAACCACTATTGAGTACGCTTGGAAATAAAGCCTCAACTTTCTAGCTACTGTTACTACTACTACACTTAATTTCTACTACTACACTTAATTTCTACTACTACACTTAGCTTCTTAGGGTTAGCCTCAATTCCTTTGTAACAGACCATAAAGCCTAAGCACTTCCCAGAACCTACTCCAAAAGTACATTTTACTGGCTTAAGCTTCATTTTGTACTCTCTCAATAGCGCGAAGGTCTCTTCCAGATGCTTGACATGCTTGTCTGCATCCTTGGACTTGGTGATCATATCGTCCACATAAACTTCTATTATGCACCCAATCAGAGGTTTAAAGCTCTTGTTCACCAACCTCTGATACGTCGCTCCTGTATTTTTTAAGCCAAAAGGCATAATATTGTAGCATAATACACCTTAATTGGTGATAAAGGCTGTGCATTCCTCGTCCTGCCCAAACATGGGAATTTGGTTGTAGCCAGAAAATGCGTCCATGGAGCTTAGTAGGCCGTGTCTGGCCATGGAGTCAACCAGCTAGTCTATTTTCGGCAGTGGGAAGCTATCTTTTGAGCAAGCTTTGTTCAGGTCTGTGAAGTCTACGCACATCCTCCAGTTTTCATTTGACTTCTTGACCAGCACTACCTTCGAGATCTACTCGGGGTAGTTAACCTCTCTTTTGAATACTGCCTTTAGCAGCTTCTCCACCTCGCTATTCATGACGTCATATCTTTCTTGGTTGAAACACCTTCTCCTCTATTTTACTGGCTTCACTTTTCTGCTTACTGCTAGCTTGTGGCACGCCACCTTCGGATCAATCTCTGGCATGTCATCATAAGACTAGAAGAACACATCTAAATGGGCTCGCAAGCACTCGACCAGACTCTTCCTCACTTGCTTGCTTATGCTCGAGCTGATCTTAATTTTCTTCCCTTGGTCGTTTAGCATTATCAAGCTCTTCTCCAACTCTTCAGCAGGTTCTTGCCTTCCTTTCTTCGAATCCCCCCTAGCATCCAACGACGCTACCTGCATTGCTTCTTTAGCCGTTGTTGTATAGCAGCTTCTTGCAACCCTCTGATCACCTTTAACAACCTTCACTACTTCGTTCATTCAATATTTTAATGCTAGATAGTGCGTTGACATTACTGATTGACTGATTCTCATGAACGGTAAGGGCTAGCCTCATTCACAAACACGAAGTCAACCATCATGTTCTTTTCGAATGGCTTCAAGCCTATCATTACTAGCAGATTCAAAATTCCTAGGGGGTCAACCTCCCCCGACCAAATCCCTTCAATGAGGTATCCATGTGCTCAAGCCTTATGTCTCCTATCCCCATCCCATCCAGAGTGGACTTGAAGAGAATGTCTATTAAACTTCCTGAGTCCACCAGAATCCAGTTGAGCTCCCTATTTGTAACAATTGCCTTTACAACAAGAGCATCTTCAATGGGATATAAGACATTTTCCTTGTCTGGTTCTTGCCTTTTTTTGCTATAGGCACGTTGAGCAGGACCTCTCGATTAGCAGATGCATATCTGCTATAGTTTTTCCTAGCTCTATTCAAGTCTTTCGCCATCGTTGGCCCTCCCGCTATCACTCTCACAGTAAGCCACTCCCGAACAGTGCCACAATCTTGGTTAACTCCTGCACACTGCAGATCCACTACTGGCTGTCCACATCAATAAAGTCGTCCAGATACCAGTTTCTCACTAAATCCTTCACCTGGTTCTTTAAGTCATAGCACTGAGATGTTAAATGGTCGTGATCATTGTGGAATCTGTAAAATCTGCTCATGTCCGTTCTATTTACTAGTTTAAACATTGGTGTTAAAGAACACAACAGACCTCGTTCCTCCACGACATGAAACATCTCCTCTAGCGACATCTCCCCAATCATCTGCATGGTCTTATCCCTCCTTTCTCTTTATGCTTTACTCCGTTGATTTGCTCGCTCCTCAACTTCGCCGTCTTTTCTTCCCCAATTGCGATATCCCTCTTTATCTGCTCATACGTATCAAAATATGAGTGGATCAAGAGACTCCATAAATTATACCATGGCCTTCCCATTCTCACTCCCTCCTTCAACCCTCTCAATGCCTGGGGGTAATTGAATGCCCCGAGATCTAAAACTGCTTGGAGATATCTCTTGACGAACCCTCGAAGGGACTTCTCCTCTCTCTGTTTGATCTCAACCAACTCTATCATATCGTTATCGTGAGCTACTGCCCCATAGGCACATTTGCATGAAACTCTGGATACTTCATCACAGCAGCTTGTGATGCCACTCTCGAGCTCGATCTTCCAAAGTAAGTAGGAAGGCTCTACACCTTTACACTGCCGTCAATCCCTACACTCCGGTTATGTCATTAAAGTGCTCAACATAGACCAGCGAGTCACTCTTCCCTGAGAACTTTAAATTGGGGAAACCAAAATCTATGGGAATAGTAATGCTTATGATCTCTACTGAGAGTAGAGACTCATTGTTTAGCATAATCCTCCAACTTGGGGTTTTCTCATGTCCCTGAATGTCATCAATGGCCTGAGCCAACCGGCGGACCACCCCCTCCAACTCTTCCGCGTGGGATGGATTCCGCGCTGTAACTTGCACACATTCTTGCTCTGTGTCCCGCAGGTGCTCTGTGTCCCGCAGGTGCTGTAACTTGCACACATTCTACCTGGCCTATCCCCAAGCAGGCTCACTCTTTATTTCCTAAACAATATAGCACTGTCATCACTCCTTTTTCCTATTTTTGCTACAGACACTAATCTTTTTCTTTAACAATTCAAATCTAGATTTTGACAGTCCCTTTGTCAAAATTTCAGCCAACTGATCCTCAGTTTTACAATGCACAAACCTCACTTCATCATTCTTCTGGACTTCTCTAACAAAATAATACTTAATTTTGCAATGCTTTGTCTTTCCATGGAATATTGGATTGTTAGAAATTGTTGTGGCAGCCTGATTATCAACAAAGATTTCAATTGCATTATTCTATACGATCTTCAAATCTATCTTGTGCTTCCTAAGCCATAAGGCTTGATTGACTGTAGCAGCAGCTACAATATACTCAACCTCGGTAGTAGATTGAGCTACAATTTCCGCTTCTTTGAACTCAACAAAACAACCTCGAACCGAGGTGAAAAAGTAGCCTAATGTGCTCTTCGGATGATCACAAGATCCAGCCCAATCACTGTCAGTAAAACCATGCAAAACCAGCTTGTCTGCCTTCTCAAACTTTATTGCAAGATCCAAAATTCCCTTGACATACCTGAGCACCCTTATAGTGCAACTCAGTTGCACAATGCATATACTTAGACAATAAACTTACGACAAACATTATATCAGGTTTTATTCCTATCAGATATATCAAACAACCTACAATACTCCCGTGATAATGCCTCATCAATCTTTTTAGCATCATCATCTTTATTAAATTTCTAATTTTGAACCAAAAGAGTATATGTTAACTTACAATTCTCTATGTTAAATTTCTTCAGCACTTCCTTAGCATATTTTTGTTGTCCAATAAAAATCCCTCGTTGTGACTTTTAAATCTCCAATCCTAAAAAGAAAGCAATCTCTTCCAAATCAATCATTTCAAATACTTGCATATCATTTGAACCTCAACTCTACGCTACTTTCTATTCAAGTAAATCATCAACATAAAGTGAAATAACTATCAGTTCATGATCAATAACTTTGATAGACAAAGTTGATTCACTTATGCTCTTGTTGATGCCTATCTTCAGTAAATGATCATCAATCCTGTTGTACCAGGCTCTTGGGCTTACTTCAACCTATATAATCCTTTTTTAACAAGTATAATTTCTTTGAATCAGCCATAAAATCCTCAGGCTGCTCAATAAAGATTTCTTCTTCTAAATAACGATTTAGAAAGGCTGACTTCACATCAAGCTGGTAGATTTTCCATTGTTTTTGTCATCGCAAGTACCGTAAGTAATTGATGGTATCCAGCTGTGCTACAGGTGCAAAAGTTTCAAAAAAGTCTACACTAAATAGTTGAGCACACCTTTTTATAACTAGTCTTACTTTATGTTTGTTTACAGAACCATCAACATTAAATTTGGTTCTATAAATCCATTTTACACCAATAGGCTTCTTATGTAGCGGTCTGTCCACCAGTACCCACGTTTGATTATTGTGAATCATCTTGATCTCATCTTCTATTGCTACAACCCAGTTTACATCCTTAACAGCCTTATCATATCCTGCAGGTTCAAGCACAGCCATATTGTAATTTTGATAAATTTCTATAAATGGTCGGGTACATCTTATTGGCTTATCATCAATTAAATCAGCATCTTGCAATTCTGATTCTTTTTCTTCTGAATAAACTTGTTCAAGTTCTACTGTAACCCAAACCCAATTCCATCTCGTATCTTCATCAAATTTGACTTCTCGACTTACTATAAATTTTCCCATCAAAGGTTGATAAACTCTATAACTTTTAGTGAGATTGTCTGTATCCTACAAAGACTGCACATTCTGACTTTCGATTCAACTTCACCTTTTTTGCATTTGGAACATGAGTAAAACACAAACAGCTAAAAACTCTCAAGTTATGAATAGATGGTTTAAAATCATACCAGGCTTCAAAAGGTATTTTTCCTTTTAAAGACTTTGTTGGTAAACCTGCTTTTGAGAAATACAATCAGTATTGATAGCCTTAGCCCAAAACATCTTTGGCATTTCCTTCTCAAATAACAAACATCTAACCATCTCTATAATTGTCTTGTTTTTTCTCTCACCGACACTATTTTATTAAGGTATATAGGTGGCTGTAAGTTGATGTTAAATCCCTGCAGCTTTGCAAAACTTAGTATATTTATCAGCTGTATACTTAGTCCCATTATCAGACTTAATCACCTTGATTCTACAGCCACTTTGGTTTTCAAAACATGTTTTAAACTTCCAAAACCCATCAGTAACTTCAGACTTTTGTTTGAGAAAGTAAACCCAACATGTTCTGCTAAAATAATCAATAAGTACCGTAACGTACCTATTACTACTTAAGGATGCAGTCCTTATAGGTCTACAAATATTAGTGTGGACTAACTGAAGCTTCTCAATTGCTCTCCATGCCTTATTAACTGGAAATGGCAATCTGGCTTGCTTTCCTAGTTGACAAACTCCACATACTGCTGCTCCTCCTCCATTAAAAGTCATTCCTTACACAAGATCATTTTTTCTGCATGTAATCTAATGCGAAATATTGAAAATTCCCAATCCGCTTATACTATAAATCAGCCTAATTTAAAGCACATGGATATGCGCTAGATTCTTCCTTATTCCAATTTAAACTGAAACTTTTGTTGTTCATTTTCATAGGGAACAACACTAGACCAGTTGGTCAGTAATGATACGCATATTATTATTAAATACAACAGGATAACTTTTTTCAAGCAATTATCCCACACTCATCAAATTTTGATCAATTTTAAGAACAAGTAATACATCATCAATTAACTTTATAACTACTGACCTTTTTATTGCAATAGTCCCTTTACCTTTCACCTCAATATATTGCCTATTGCCAACTTTAACTATTGACACCTCTGACTTATTTACTTCTTTGAAAAGAGATTCATCAAAAGACATATGATTTGTACATCCACTATCTATAAGCCAGTCATCGCTTGAACTACTACTGGAAAACAAGAAACAATAAAAAGTTGCTTCTCCTATTGTTGATCCACTACTTGAGCTTAATGTTTTTGTTATTTGTTTTTACACACCCTCTCCATAAGCCCCATTTACTTGTATGCCCTGCATTGAATTTTAGGCCGAAATCAACATTTCTTTTGCTGATGAGAGGTTTTCTTACAGTGAGGACATGGGAAATGCTTGCCATTACTGCCTCCATTGATGCTGCTTTCGCCTTTCTTGTAATTCTTTTTGTTCTATTGTTTTTCTTTACTACCACATTGTGCTTGATCAGCTTCCTTCGCTTAAAATGCTCTTTTAGCCGTCTCTTCATTTCTATAAGCTCTCATTTGTTATTGAGCTTATAGTGCAATGATGAGCTCTCATAATGATATTGTTGACATATCTCTAGACTCTTCAAGTGAAAAGATTTTAGATTTAAATCTCTCAGGCAAGGACACCAGAATCTTCTTTATAATTTTCTGTCAGAAAGCTCTTCCCCAAGCATTCTAATATTAATGGCAATCATTTGTAACTTATCTACATAATCCTTAACTACTTCCTAGCATTTCAAATTTCATTTTCATGTTTAGGATCTACACGTGTTTTATCCTAATATTCCCCATATATTCTGCCTCCAAAAGATCTTATGCCTGTTTTCCTGTTTCACAAGTCATGATCTTTATAAAAATTATCTCTCAAACTACATAATGGATGCATGTCTTGTCCTTATATCTCCTTTTTCTTTCATCTCTGTTATTCCTCATATGAGTTAATAATAGATCCTCGGGGTTTGCTTCCACCAGGTCCCATAAGTTACACACTTGTAAGTATGACTCCATTTCCATGGCCCATACTCTCCAATTTTCACCTGTGAAAATTGGAGGTGCAAATAAAAAATTATTTCCTGCTATACTGAATTTTCGATAAGAGGCTAAGTGTTTAATTTGGTCTAAGAAGTCTCACTAGATTTACTCACACACTTTCTAAGACCCTTAAGAATAAGGGCTCTAATACCACTTTGTTGGTTTTTTAGAAAACAATGAGAATAGAACACATAGAAATTTAGGGCTGTAAAATTGCATATATTTCATTACTGCAGTATCTGAAATTATACAAAGAAAAGAAACAAACAATGCCAAAATATTTATCTACATATCTTTAAAAAATATCTGATAACATAAATTTTAAAGAAAAATAAATTGTTCCTACAATCTTGCAGAACAGCATGGCCTATATAAAACAATGCAACTTTACTACCATTATGCTCACCACAAAAGCAAAATATCATAAACAGACATTTTAGATCAATTCCTCTAAAGACAAATTTTGGGGATCATTATGTTTCTTCACATTTATGCACTTGGTTTCTTCCTTGTTAATATTTTATCTTGCAATTGCTCACTTCACTTCTTCCGTGCAGCCACACACACTCTGCCATAATCATGATCGTTCTACCCTGTTGAAATTCAACGAAAGCCTTACCATTAATAGGTATGCTTCTACAATTCCTTTGTCTTATCCCAAGGTTGCATCCTTGAATCAGGATGAACAAAATACTGATCGCTGCTCTTGGGATGACATTGAATGCAATGAGGACACTGGTCATGTGATCAGGTTTAACTTCAATAGCAACTGCCTCTCTATGGCTCTATCAACTCTAGCAGTAGTCTCTTTCAGCTTGTTCATCTTGAATGACTTATTCTTTCAATTTCTCTGTAATCCCTTTTGAAATCATCAACCTTTCAAGGCTGACATGTCTATATCTCTCTAGCTCTTTCTTTTCTAGTCAAATACCTCTAGAATTGCTAAAACTCTCGAGCTTGGAGGTTCTTGATCTATCATTCAATCAATATCAACTGAAACTCCAAAATCCTGGTCTAGCAAATCAAGCTGAAAATTTAATCAACCTAAAACAACTTGACCTTACCAATGTCAATATTTCTTCTGTAGTTCCTCTTACATTGGCAAATTTGTGCTCTTTAATTTGCCTATCTCTAAATGAATCTTTTTTTCAAGTTAAATTCCCTGCAAAGGTTTTTTAATTGCCTGAACTTCAATTTCTTGGTCTCATGTACAATTCCAATCTCACTGGATATTTACCAGAATTTCAGAAAAGCAATCCCTTTGAGGTTTCTTAATTTTTACCATTTCGTTAAGTTGATTTTCCCACTCTCGCTCTATTAAACTGGACTGTAGCCTCCGAACAGAAATTTGGAGCGAGCTTTGTACGTTGGGTGGCAGCAATAAATCCTGTTTGTCTGGATTATCATTTTCCAACTGAATTTCATCCTACTACTACTAATGGTTTGTAGATTGTAGCATCTGTGATTGCATCATGATTAACTCATAACTGTGTTGGCAGAAGCCCTCCTTTTAGCGCCAACTATTCACACTTAATTTTTTACCACCTGGGCTCAACCCAATTGCAACAGATTGAGGTAACCTACACACAGAGTAACAAACAAGAAAATGGTAAAATAGAACCGGAGGTGGTGGTCTCTGGCACACCTACTATGATGCTTAAGTCAATAAGGTACTTTTAGGTGTAAAATTAGTGAGTTTTTTTGTTTCAATAGTGTTCATGCCTCTTTTCTGGCTATTTTTTACTTAATATACATTTATGGAGAAGAAAATGGAGCATGAATCCTCTGAATGGGCATTGTTCTCCTATTGTGGTGGAAGTGTTATGGGCGAGTGGTGTTGGAGCCACTTTCTTGCTCATTTTTCTGTCGTGTTTCTGTGATTCTTTCTTAGTGATAAGCATTATCTCATCATTTTAGCATTGTTGGCTAGTGGTTTTGACTTAGTCATGGTTTAAATCGCGATTTCCATATTTTTTATCTCGAGAGTTCTCAAATTCTCAAATGATAGATTTCGTCGCTGTCTTTAAGGGATCCAATTTTTTTTTTTTTTGGAGATTCTAACCCCCTTGAGGTGGGAGGATCATCAACAATATGAATTTGGGATTTGTCGACAGCCTTTTTTCAAAAATTTGTGACATTGTTGGCTGGCGGTTTTGACTTAGTCATGGTTTAAATCGAGGTTTCCATATTTTCCATCTCGAGAGTTTCTAAATTCTCAAATGATAGATTTCGCCTGTCTTCGAGGGATCCAATTTTCTTCTTTGGAGATTCTAACCCCCTTGAGGTGGGATCAGTAATTAATTACCTCATCAACAATATGAATTTGGGATTTTGTTGAAAGCCTTTGTCAAAAATTTGTGAGAATCCTTAGCAGGCCTTACAGAAAGAAGATCATGATGTTCTTGATGATGATGAAGACTTCAGCTCTCCTTGGGCATTTGGTAGGAAGATTGTCGTGATTGGATATGCAACAGGGCTAATAATTGGAGTGGTGCTGGGAACTGTAGGTTCAGCATTAGCAAAGATGGATGGCTTGTGAAGATTTTTCGTTGGTAATTGAAATGTATGCAGAGCAACAGGAGACATAAATGAATGTAACCTCATTTTAATCATATGTATACTTCATGTTTAATTTTATCACATGCATGGTAACGTAGAAAATAATATCTGAAATTTTTGTCTCTAGCCATGGAAATTGAATCAGCTTGTAAAAATAAACATGTGAAATCAAAGATCACAAACTCGATACAGTTGTTGAAGTTTGGGAATGCTTCATTTGATGGAAATACAAGATTGTATCGAGAAATGTGAAAATTATGAGGCTTCACCAGGAGAAGACACACACTCTATTCGCACTTGGATGGAAGACAGCCGAATCACCTAAAATTACAAATTAATCTCTCAAAGAGCTCTCTCCCAATACAAATTGAATTAAGTTGAAGCATCACGCGAATTTAACATTCATTTATTTTAATATAAAATTACTAATAATCAAGTACAATAAACCTCTATAAAATTATAGAGTTTGGACTAAGAAAAAATATGTATTATTTTAGTAGGCTATTTATTTATCAATAAACAAATAATTTATTAATTTATTAGTAAATGAATATTTATTAATTTAAGAAAAAAATTATATTTTAATTATTTCTGTCATCTTGGTACATATACTATTCCTTGACTAAGGTTCAAATATATAAATTGATTTATGTACTTTAGAAATTTAATACCCTAAAAGATAATATTTCAAATTCTTAAAGCACAAAGAACATGAAATCTAAAAATACATTGGTCATTAGAATATAAATTTTAAAAATATATTGGTCATTAGTTTTATTTTTATTTTCAAATCAAAAAAATTCTTTAATATTATTAATTTATATTTTTATTAATAATTATTAATATTTTTTATTATTTAATTAATTATTAATTTATATTCTCACTAGTCAACGTGTGCTTCACGAATGGCAAGTGAATGGATATGAAAAACATATCTCGAACTAGGGTCCAGCTGTCTTACATAAATTGTAAGGTTGTAGTAAAACCCCTCCAACTATGCTTTTTCCCATTCGAAAAACACGTGGTTCGCGGCACGTCGTTTATTTAGAATGCCACGAACAATAATAACACCCGCAAGCTGCCTATAAAAGTACCCCAGTCGTTGGTTTTTTTGAAGTCTTTTTTTTTTTTTCCTTACTAGAATCAAAATTAAATTCTAACACACACACACATATATATATATATATACTCAAATTTTTTTAAAGTATGTCCTTCTAACACATATTTATTTTTATATTCAACGCAATTTTAAATCATGTGAAACTTGAAAAAAAATTATAAATATTTAAATTTGTTGTAAACCATGTGAGCATTCAAAAGATTTTCATAAATTATATATGTTGATAGTTCTCTTTATAATTTTGTGTAAATTATTTGATACTCGATCTAAATACACAATTGGCTGACTTTAGATTATCTTTATTTGTTTATCAATTATTTTCTTTAAAACGCAGTTCAAAGAAATAAACATTAACAAAAAAATTTAGTATTGTCTAATGATATTACGTAGTAAAAAACTTTACTCGATAATAATTTAAGCTAGATAAATATCCTTATTTTTAGATATTATATATATTTAACGTATTTATGATTTTTTAAATTAAAAATATTTTTCAAGTATTATATATCAAATTTAAATTGAAATACTAGAAATATCAAAAATACAATTCAATTTTAAAATATATTTTAATTTCTAAAAAATATTTTTAAATCCTGGCTAATTTCTCATGCCAAGTGTTCTAGCTTTGTTGTCTGAGACATGGATGAAAATGAACAAACTTTAAGGTTTTGAAATAATTCTATAGACCTTCAAGTAAAATGGAAATTTTTGTTTGCTTCCGTTTCATTCATTTTGTGGCCTGGTTCATTCTAGATGGGATACAAATAATATCTAAGCTATAGAAATTAAAATTGATTGATCAACTTGTATTAATTGATGATTGACGCAAAACAATCAATTACTTACTGCACAAGTCTTCTGCCCGTTTCTTCACGTACATCTTGTTGATCTCAAAACGCCAATTATATTTTCGGTGACGGCCACACTGGGGAACTTGACTTGCACTAACAAGTCATTAAGTCCACAAACGACTTGGACTTTGAGTGCTTGCTTCTCCGAATAAACCCACATGCATCGTAGCTACAAGATGAAACAAACTTCTCAATTTCCACACAAAATGATTTCACACTTGGATCAATTAGAACATAACAATAATTCATTTGCAATAATTGGAAGTTGCCTATATAAAGCAACGCAACTTTACTACCATTCTGCTCGCCATAAAAGCAAAATATCATAAAGAGACATTTTAGATCAATTCCTCTAGAGTCAAATTATGGGGTTATCATTATGTTTCTTCACATTTATGCACTTGGTTCCTTCCTTGTTAATATTTCATATTGCAATTGCTCACTTCACTTCTTCCGTGCAGCCACACACACTCTGCCATAATCATGATCGTTCTGCCCTGTTGAAATTCAGCGAAAGCCTTACCATTAATCGGAATGCTTCTACAAATCCTTTGTCTTATCCCAAGGTTGCATCCTGGAATCAGGATGAACGAAATAGTGACTGCTGCTCTTGGGATGGCATAGAATGCGATGAGGACACTGGTCATGTGATCAGGCTTAACCTCCGTAGCAGCTGCCTCTATGGCTCTATCAACTCTAGCAGTAGTCTCTTTCAGCTTGTTCATCTTGAATGGCTTATTCTCTCAGATAACAATTTCAATTTCTCTGTAATCCCTTCTGAAATCGTCAAACTTTCAAGGCTGACATATCTATCTCTCTCTGGCTCTTTCTTTTCTGGTCAAATACCTGCAGAATTGCTAGAACTCTCGAGGTTGGAGGTTCTTGATCTATCACTCAATCAATATCATCTGAAACTCCAAAAGCCAGGTCTAGCAAATCTAGCTGAAAAGTTAACCAACCTGAAACAGCTTACTCATTTAGTAATTAGAAATAATACGTTTTCATCCCTAAGCTCTCATTCATTTTCTTGGATCGCTGATCTAAAGAAACTCACTTATTTGGACCTTAGCTTCAGCAGCTTAGTTGGTGAGGTCCCATCTGCGCTCATGAACCTAACACAACTTACTACGCTAGAACTATGTTTTAATTACCAATTAACTGGTCCGATTCCATATTGGCTGATGAACCTGAATAAACTATCTGTTCTCAGCTTCAGAGGTAGCCAACTGAGTGGTCATATTCCCATTGAAATTAGAAACCTAACCCAATTGCAAACACTGTGTTTTGGAGCGAATCAATTGGAAGGTTCTATTCCTAGCTCTTTCTTTGAGCTTAAGAATCTTGTGTGGCTTGAACTTGCCAAAAACAATTTGAGTGGCACATTGGATCTAAACAAGCTCCTACTTAACATGAAAAGTTTACAAGTGTTAGTTCTCTCGTCAAACAAATTGTCACTGCTCACTGAAACCACTATGAATGCCCATTCCCAGAACTTTAATGTTATAGGATTACGTTCATGCAACCTTAGTGAGTTCCCACATTTTCTGTACAACCAAAAAAACCTGATATCGTTGGATCTTTCATCCAACAAGATAACTGGCCAAGTGCCTGGATGGTTTTTAAACAATGTAGGTGCAGGCGGCTTTGATTATTTGAACCTTTCCCACAATCTATTGACAGGCTTTGAGCAGGATCTCTTTGTTCTTCCATGGGCTTCTATGACTACTTTAGACCTTAGTTTTAACAAGCTGCGAGGACCACTCCCAATTCCAATATCAGGGTCCACGTATTCCGACCAAGTTTCATCCTATATAGTTTCCAACAATCATCTGACAGGGGAAATTCCACCATCAATATGCAGTTTGAATGGTCTCAATGTACTTGACCTGTCTTACAATAACTTAAGTGGCATGCTTCCAGGATGTCTAGGAAATTTCAGTGTTCAGTTTTGGGTATTAAAACTGCAAGGTAACAAGTTCCATGGATTCATTCCTGAAAACTTCAGCGAAGGAACAAATCTGAGGATGATTGATTTGAGCAGCAATTTACTACAAGGGAGAGTACCTAAATCGCTAGCCAATTGTTTGAAGCTCAAATTTCTTCATCTTGGGAATAATCAAATCACGGATATCTTTCCTTCTTTTTTAGGAACTCTTCCAGAGTTAGAGGTTCTCGTCTTGAAATCCAACAACTTTCATGGAGTAATAGAGGAGCCTAAAGCATGTTTTGAGTTTGTCAAGTTGCGTATCATTGATCTCTCCCATAACAGATTTACAGGTAGTCTTCCTTCAAAGCACTTCGAGTGCTTGAATGCCATTAAAGACGTCAATACCAATAACCTAACATATTTGAAAGATCTTCTACTGCCACCACTCAGTTATCCTCCGTTTACTTATTATGGGTTTTCTGATTACTCACTGACAATGAGTAACAAAGGAACAGAGTTGGAATATGACAAGCTCTCAAATTTGATCACAGCAATTATTCTCTCCAGCAACAGTTTTGTAGGAGAGATTCCAACATCAATTGCTGATTTAAAGGGGCTTCGAAATCTCAACCTTTCCAACAACAATCTGCAAGGACGCATTCCATCATCTTTGAGTAACCTAACGGTGCTAGAGTCTTTGGACCTTTCTAGTAACAAGCTCTCAGGACAAATTCCTCAACAACTTGGTGAGCTGACGGCACTTGAAGTCTTTGATGTGTCAGATAACCTGCTCACAGGACCAATACCACGAGGAAAACAGTTCGACACATTTGGCAATGGTTCATTTGATGGAAATCCAGGGCTGTGTGGAGAAACTTTGTCAAAAAAATGTGACAACTCTGAGGCTTCACCACCAGAAGAAGATCCACACTCAGAATCTCTATTTGTACTTGGGTGGAAGACAGTTGCGATTGGATATGCAAGTGGGACAATAATAGGAGTGATACTTGGGCACATCTTCAGCACAAGAAAATATGAATGGCTTGCCAAGACTTTTCGACTGCAGCCGAAAACTAATGGGAGGAGAAGGAGAGTCGGGAGACGTAGGCAACGGATGTAATTATAAATTTTTCTTTTTCTTTTACGAAGGGGCTAAATTTCTTGTGCTTAAGTTTCTTTTTCCTTCTTTTCTGCTGTGTTGAATAAACGTTATCTGATTATATATGTACTCTATTGTTAATGGCAATGCAAGTGGGCTAATGATTTGGTGGTTCTTGGCAACTTTACCTTCAGCACAGTGCACGGACAATTGTGAATTGATCGGCTGCTGCTGCTGCTTTATTTTTTATTCAATATAAGAACCTTATTACTGTCCTGATTTGGTTGAAAGATCATGTCTTTAATTAACAGAATTTGATATAACAGTTGTAAAAGATTAGTGCAGCATTATCTTTTTCTAAACTTGAAAGGATGTGATTTTGGAAAAAAATATCATATAATTGATGATCATGTCATAGTGATTTTGGCATCAACATGCGTGTTTACATATAGAATTTGCTGGTGCTTTTAACCTCCATTTGCTAAAACCTCTCAACTTGAAATTATTTCCAAAATATTTGAGTTGTTTGATTGTTAATGAAATTTTTTTAAAAATCGTATAATTATTTTAATAGACAAGTTTTTAAAATTATGTTATAAAAGAATGAGATACAATTATCAAATAAATTAAGGATATTTGAGAAAGTTTAACTCTTTAAAAAAATTTTACAACTTCTAAAATCTTAAAATTTGAGTTTTTGGTAATGGAGGCCAAATAGTTTATCCGAAAAAATTATACTCAAAATATAACAAAACAATACTAAATTAAAATATATATATATATATATATATATAAAAACTAAATAAATACTTTCTATCATTAGATAAGTCATTTTAAATTATTGAAAGGTTTGAAATTTTTCCTTGCACGGGAAACAGAACAAAAATTACTGTACCTTTGTCTGTCACATTCCCAACAGCAAAGATGATAAAACTTTCTTAATTTTCATAAAATTATTTGCTGCTTTTTCAAAGCACCAACTCTCAAAGCTTTGGCAAATGGGTAAAGTTTTAAGTTTTAACCATAACTAAGTTGATGTAAATAAGATCTATGTTTAACTCTCCATTACCAAAAGCACATTTTATCAATGCATGGAATACTGGTGCACCTAATTGTCTTTGTTTTAAAAGCCATTTTCTCTCGGCTTGCTTGTTATGTTATCGGCTCCATAATTTGTCTACACTCTTACATATTAATGAATTCTTGTGCACACCATTAACAATTAAAATTAAAGAATCTGTTGATGCAGTTTTTCCCGCGTGTCTTCGAACAGTGCCTCAAACCTTCAAATAGTGCCTCGAATCTTCAAACGACTCGAGCAAGATCTGTTCGGACCTTCTGCTCGCGACTTCAAACAGTGTCTCGATCCTTCTGCTCGCTAATAACTCGAGCAGGACTGTCTCCTTCTTCCTGTTCCGCTGTCTTTTCCAGAACGGAGATCTCCCGGGCCTGTACTCACAGAAAACAGGGTCAGGGGTCGCCGGGCGTGTTCCGGCGAAAACCCTCCGACGCTCAAGTCAGTAATCGGGTTGTTCTTTTTGGTATCTCCCTTGATCAGGGAGACCGGAAAGATGAAAGGGATATTTTATCGCCCTCCCTTTTTTAATAAGTATGGTTTTTTCTGAGAAAATCATATGAGAGAAATCAGAATAGGAAGAACCTGTCTGTGAATGAGAATTTCCAACCCTTTGTCAATCAAAATTGCCAACCCCTGTAACATACTCCTTCGTTTCCTTTTATACTCCATTTTTCCCGCTCTTTCCATTTCCAGGCTGTCCACTCCCATGTTGGTGGTGCCTGGGTCCCTCTGACAGCCGGGATTGGCGTAATATTCCCTGGGGATGCGTGACTGTCCCCTTAACTCGATTCACGTGGCCAGATCACCATATCGGGCATGTGCGCTAGGAATGATGACGCCTTGGAGGCATGTGCCGGCCATCGGCAACAGTATCACCACCATAACATGTGGGCCCTGGTCAGACATTAAAAGGTGTGCCAGGATTCTGAGAAAAACTGGTCGGGCTGCCCTGGGCCGCGTCTTGTCCAGTTGTGCTCGTGGACTTAATCTCTGCGAGTAGAAAAGGAGTGCTCAGCTCTCGACCTTGACCATCTTTGACCTGTGGAGATGACCTCGAGCAAGCAAAGGAGTGCTTGGAGCTCGACTATGACTAGCTTCGACCAGATGGACAACCTCGAGCAGGTAAAGGAATGCTCGGGGCTCAGGCGGCTCGGAATTCCTCGACCTTGACTGCTTTGACTGAACACGATGACCTCGAGCAGGTAAAGGAGTGCTCGGGGCTCGAATGGCTAAGAATCCCTGACCTCGACCAGCTTTTATGAGATCGTCCTGGTGAGGTCGGGACTTCTGCTCGAGTTAGGCTGTCCTCGGGGTATTTTACTCGAGCTGGAAGGGCCTCGAGCCTCGAGGGGAGCTGAAAGGGCCTCGAGGAGATCTGCCCAATATTACCCGAACACCAGTCCCCTAGTTTCTAGTCTTTTGAGTGAAGCGAGATAAGACTGGAAACTCAGTAATGATGGGCCGAATTCGCGGCCTTTTACACTTCCCCACGTTTTCTAGTTGTCTTCCACTTCAATTATTTCGCATTTAAAGCGGGACACGTGGGTTGATCCCACCGCAGCATTTGAAATTTGAAGGGACGTTACTCGAAAGGTCGTGCCCCTGAAACGCACGCCGCCAGTCGAGGGACACGCCTTCCTCTTTTAAAATTCCCAACTTCTTCATCTGCTCCTCTGCTTGCTTACTTTCACTCAGATTCAAAATTAATCGCTCTCCACCGCCATCGGTCTTCTTCTTCCTGCCAGGCGATTTCCGACCAACCACACTTCCTTTCGTGTTCGTGACAAGCCACTCTTCCATTTCCTGCCACCATTCTGTTTCTTCCCCTGCTGAACTCCGTTAGTTTATACCCTTAGGAAAATGTCAAATCCCCAACAGGCCCGTAGGATGTCCCTGGAGGATTCGTCCTCTTCTAGTGAAGCACAACCCCTAAGTATAATCCCCGTGAGGGATTCTAGTCCGAGAGGGAATTATCTCATGGCCGAGACCCGACCGCAAGAAAGGGAAAGGGCCAGCCAAAGGTCTGAACGTGGGGAATGCCCCATTGACCTCCTGAGATGTGAAACCACCCCCTCAGACTTAGATAGGCTTAGGCAGACTTACCATATACCCGAGAATGTAGATTTTAGGTTGCCGGGCAGGGGTGAAATCCCGAGCAGTCCCCCCCAAGGGTACACAACCTTCTACTCGGAGTGCTTCAAATGGGGGGTTAGGCTGCCCCTCCAGCCTTACTTTGCCTGGGTTTTGTCTGGGTTCCGTCTGGCTCCGGGGCAATTGAACCCGAACGAGTGGAGGGTCCTTTCCGGACTCTTTGTTTTGTGGAAACGCTGTCATCTAGGTGAGCCCTCGGTAGGGGAAATCAGACACCTTTACCAGCTGAAGTGCAGCCAAGGATGCTTGGTTGGTATTACCTTACCTCCAACTGAGCGGTAAAAGCCCATCACCGATCTCCCGACCTCCGGTGGCAACCGGAAGAGCAAATTCTTCTTCGTTGGGGAGAGTGGGGCACGCTGCACTTCGTAGCGAGGGGGTCCCTCCAGTCCCGCGGCACTTTTGTACTCCTGGTCGTTTATCTGCCTTGTGGATTTTACCCTTAGTCTTCCTGCTCGCGTCTATTCTCATGATTTTGCTTTGGTTGTTTTTGCGGCCTCCGGGTGCTTCTATTCGATCGGGGCCGCTCAAGCAAACGTGCAGATCGTTCTACAAACGCGAGCTCGTGCAGGAGTCGCTGACACCCCAAAACTTTTTGGAGTCCAACTTAGTACCAAGGGAAGAGATGAGCAGCAGAATGCGCGAGATGTTGCATAGGCGGGTAGGGACAACTGAAGGTGCGAGCACCTCAAAGAGGCCCCGAGCAGAAACGAGTGCTCCGCCTCCGTCCACTCGAGCTACCTCTTCTGCTCGACAGACCGAGCGAGCAGAGGAAGGTCCTCCACGCAGGCGACAAAGGACCGTTGCTACAGCTCATCCTCGGACCAACAATGTGCAAGGGCAAAGTCAGCCTGACCGTTCCGAGCCTTACCTGAGGGCCTACCATGAGGAATTGACCAGCAGGTTCCTGGATGAGATAGAGTCCTGCAATTCTGGTGAGCTGTTCAGTGTCTTTCAGCGGCTCTCCTCCCGAGCTTTGGCATCCGCGACCAGGCTTAATAGGATAGCTCAAAGTTCCCAGGAAGAACTTTGAGCAAAGGTTCAGAGCTTGGAGCAGGTTGTGAATGAGCTGAAGGAGGAGAATCAAAAGCTTCTGGACGACAATTTAAATTTTGCAGGGAAGACAGCAGTGGCCGACTCCAAGGCGTCTGAGCTTCAGAGGGAGCTGACTGACACCAAGGATGAATTGAAGCATGCTCGGAAGGATCTGGACACTCAAAAGTCTTACTACGAGCAGCTCATTGAGGGGGAAGCTACTCTTCTTCAAGGGCAAATTAATGCTCTGAAGGTCCAGCTCGCCACGGAGTACAATAATGGGGCAGATTCCAGTTATGACTGCCTCATGTATGCTTTGGCAAGGCATACCCCGAAGCCGACATGTCCAAGGTTGAAGGGTATGTAGCTGAATACATGAGTAATCCTGGTTACTCCATCCGAGCCCCAAGGTGCTGTCAGAGAGCTCGCTCCTTCTCCTTCCAATGCTCTCTCGTCAAGCTCCTGCCGATGTCCCTCCCGATGCTCCTCCTGCGGATGCTGGCCATCCTCCTCCTCCTGCTGAATGACTTGGACTCTTTCTTCTTCTTCTTTTTTTTTTTTTTTTACATATGTTGTCATTTCAAATGAAATAAAAAGGTATATGTTGGACATCTTTATTGAATGCTCGTGTGCGCATGCTCTTGTCTTCTATGTTGAATTGACTTTGAATATGCTTGTTAAATAAAAATTTTCTAAGTGTTGGACTTTCTATTTTCCTTTATGCCCAAGTGTAATGCTGTTTAACCTCGTACATGGTGGAGTTTTTCTCTGACTTGGGCTAAGAGACTTATGTTTATTTTGCAAGTTCCTTTAACTTGCTCGAGCTCACATTTGGCTCTTGCTAGGCATCGTCCCGCCTAGAGTTTAGGCTTAGGGACTTTTGGCCTTAGCATTCCTCATGAGCTGCTCGCTCGGGCATGCAATTAACCCAAGCTTCTTCTCGTGATACTCCCCGCCGGCCTCGCACTGACCCAAGCTTGGCACCGTCCCACTGGGACTTCGGCCAAGGAGTTCTTCCAGTGTTACTCCCGCCGGGCCTGCATTGACCTAAGCTCTGCGACCGTCCCGCCTAAGACTTAGGCTTTGGGACTTCCGCCAAGGAGCTCTTATTGATCTTCCGCTCGGGCCTTTTAATTGACCGGAGCTTCTTCGAGATGTTACTCCCGCTCGGGCCTTTAATTGACCCAAGCTTGGCAACCGTCCCGCCTAAGACTTAGGCTTTGGGACTTCGGCCAAGGAGCTCTTCTGTCGTAACTCCCGCTCGGCCCGCACTGACCCAAGCTTGGCAACCGTCCCGCCTAAGACTTAGGCTTTGGGACTTCGGCCAAGGAGCTCTTCTGTCAGTAACTCCCGCTCGGGCTCGCATTGACCTAAGCTTGGCACCGTCCCACTGGAACTTCCGCCAAGGAGTTTTTCTTGAACTTCTTCCGCTCGAGCCTTTTAATTGACCCGAGGTCTTCGATGTTACTCCCGCCGGGCCTCGCATTGACCTGAGCTTGGCACCGTCTCACTGGGACTTCGGCCAAGGAGTTCTTCTTGAACTTCTTCCGCCGAGCCTTTTAATTGACCCGAGGTCTTCGATGTTACTCCTGCTCGGGCCTGCAATTGACCCAAGCTTGGCACCGTCCCGCTAGGACTTCTGGCCAAGGAGTTCTTCTTGAACTTCTTCTGCTCGAGCCTTTTAATTGACCTGAGGTCTTCTGATGTTACTCCTGCTCGGGCCTGCAATTGACCCAAGCTTGGCACCGTCCCGCTGGGACTTCTGGCCAAGGAGTTCTTCTCGCTGTAACTCCCGCTCGGCCTCGCATTGACCCAAGCTCTCAGACCGTCCCGCCTAAGACTTAGGCTTTGGGACTTCTGGCCAAGGAGTTTTTACTGCTTCTGTCCTTCATTTTGAACTTACATTATGAATGCTTCTCTTATTCTTACATACATTTATACTTTTACATATCCCATCTTGGGACGAAATCTTACATTAGCATTTTACAATACAAGGAGACCTACTGGAAATACTTTCTCATGAGTTGCGAGTTCCACGGCCTCTTGACCTCTCGTCCATCTGGATGAGCGGGCTGGTACGCTCCTGGTTGACGCACCTCCTCTTCTGCCTCACTGGCTTAGCATCTCTCCGTACTGCCAGCCTGTGACACGCCACTTCTGGGTCGATCCCAGGCATATCATCGTGCGTCCATGCGAACACATCTGCGTGTGCTCGCAGACATTCCACCAACTTTTTCTTCAAAGGCTCGCTAAGGCCCGAGCCGATTCTGACTTTCTTCTTAGGGTCTTCTGCTCTCACCTCGAGCTTCTCCAACTTCTCAACTGGCTCTTGCCTTCCTTCCTTGAGTCCCCCCTCGTGTCCAGCGAGGTAATCTGTATAGTTTCTTTGGCAGCTACGGCATAGCAGCTCCTCGCCACCCTTTGGCTGCCTTTCACGACCCCTATAGCCCCATTTACTCGATACTTTAGGGCTAAGTAATGGGTGGACAGCACGCATTGGCTTATCCATATAAACGGCCTCCCTAGAATCGCCTGGTACGGGATGGTTTCATCTACCACCATGAAATCTAGCATCATGTTCTTCTCGAAAGGCTTTGAGCCCATGGTTACTGCCAGTTTGATGATTCCCAGTGTATTAGCTTTCCTCCCCGAATCCTTTCAAGGAAGTGCTCGTCTCGCCGAGGCTCGCTGCTATTATTCCTAAATCCTCGAGTGTGGATTCAAGAGAATATCCACCGAGCTCCCGAGTCAACCAATATTCGGTCAACTTCTTTGTTTGCTACGCTGGCTTTTACCACTGTGGCATCCTCGTGAGGGTACAAGACCCCTCCTCGCCTCCGTCTCGTCCACATAATTGGCACCGCCGAACCTTGGCCTTCTGGCAGCAGGAGCATCGAACAGACTTCTACCGATCGCATGCATACCTGCAGTAATTTTTCGAGGCCCTATTTGAACTTCCCGCCATCGTGGGCCCTCCCGAGATTACCCTCGTGGATGGTGGTTCCGTGGTTCATTCCGTAAGTCCTGGCCATGTTCCTCGATCGTCGCTCAACCACCGGGTGCCCCCTTCAACAAACTCATGCAAGCACCGATTTCTTACCGGATCCTCCACCTGGTTTTTCAAATCACCAGACCGTGATGTGGAGTGGCCGTGGTCTCCATGGAAACGGCAGAATCGCCTCGCTCCGCTTGCTAGCTTGCGTGGTCATCGGCCGTGAGGGCTCAGCAGCCTCGCTCCTCGACCACTCAAGTATCTCTTCAAGAGATACCTTCAACTCGTGATATCGTCCATAGCGTGGCTCTGCTCCACCACTCAGTATCGCCTCATCCCCTGAAACTTCTGCTGGGTGGCAATGAACGATCACCCTTATTATGGCTCACTTCGTGTCCGCTGGTGGTCGGTCATGGGTGTGTGGCCATCACGATGCCTGCATTCTCCGTGATCTCGGCCCGGGACTCGCGAAATGGCAAGGGAACCATCCGCGGTGGGGAGCTTTCGTAAGTGGTCAGATGGGCAACCCGGTCCCTCGTCGCTGAGCTTGTGCCCTCGGCAGGACCCCTTTCTCCTTCCTCCTTGCTCCATTGACCTGCTCATTCCTCAGTTTGGCAGCTTTTTCTTCTTCAATTACCATATCCAGTTTTACCTGCTCATACGCATCCGAATACGAACGGATCGAAGGACTCCGCAGGTTGTACCATGGTCTCCCCATTCGAATACCATCCTTCAATCCTCTTAGAGCTTGGGGATGGTTAAACGCACCAAGATCTAGAACCGATCTATGGTATCTTTTGATAAACTCCCGGAGGGACTCTCCCTCCCTCTGCCTTACTTCTGACAGCTCCATCATGTCATCCTCAGGGGTCACCGCGCCCCGAAATTGCTCTGCGAACTCCCTACACATCTGTTCAAAGCTCAAGATGCTTCCCCATGGGAGTCTGCGGTACCAGTCTCTCGCTCTTCCCTCCAGGGTAAGTGGGAAGGCTCTGCATCTCTGAGCTGCCGACAATCCTTGCACCCCGCCATGTCGCTGAACCGCTCTATGTGCACTAACGGATCACTTTTCCCGAGAACTTCAGATCCGGAAGCGAAAGTCACGTGGGATCGTGACACCCATGATCTCCGCCGAGAGTGGAGATTCGTTATCCAAAGATTATTCGCCAACTTGGGCTCTTTCCGCTCTCCCGAAGATCTTCCACAACTCGTGCCAACTCACAGCACCTCTCCCTCCAACTCCTCCGCACGAGAGGTTGGGTCAGTATCCAGCAAATGCTGACGAGACCCTCTTTCTTCCATATTCGTCTCTTCTCTCACTGCAGCATTTGGTGCCCTAGGTCTTTGGGCTTCATCTCCCCCTTTTTCCCGAACATGAGCATTCCCTCGGCTGGACTCCGGGACATCGTTACATGCATTTCTCTGTCCCTCCCTGAGTTCTTGAAGTAGGAGGTCAGAGTCTCCATCTGTTTTTCCATTCGATCCATCCTTTCTTGGATCTCCCTATTTTAGGCCTCATTGGCCACTTCTCTCAAAAGTCACTGATTCTTCTGGACTTCCTCCTCTTCGGTTGTTTCCCCTCATCGTTGCGTTATGTGTCTTCAATGTATTAGGAAATCAAGCTTTTTTGTGCCGATCCCCACGCATCGGTGCCAAAAGATGTTGATGCAGTTTTTCCCGCGTGTCTTCGAACAGTGCCTCGAACCTTCAAATAGTGCCTCGAACCTTCAAACAGCTCGAGCAGTACTGTCTGGACCTTCTGCTCGCGACTTCAAACAGTGCCTCGATCCTTCTGCTCGCTAATAACTCGAGCAGGACTGTCTCCTTCTTCCTGCTCACTGCCTTTTCCGTAATCGGAGATCTCCCGGCCCGTACTCACAAAAACAGGTCGTGGTCGCCGGGCGTGTTCCGCGAAACCCTCCGACGCCAAGTCAAGAATCGGGTTGTTCTTTTGTATCTCCTTGATCGTGGAGACCGAAAAGATGAAAGTGGATATTTTATCGCCTCCCTTTTTAATAAGTATGGTTTTTCTCGAGAAAATCATACGAGAGAAATCGTAATATGAAGAACCCGTCTGTGAATGAGAATTTCCAACCCTTTGTCAATCAAAATTGCCAACCCTCGTAACATACTCCTTCGCTTCCTTTTATACTCCATTTTTCCCGCTCTTTCCATTTCCAGTCGTCCACTCCCATGTTGGTGGTGTCCGGGTCCCTCCGACAATCGGATTGGCGAATATTCCCTGGGATGCGTGATCGTCCCCTTAACCCGATTCACGTGGCCGATCACCATGTCGCTCATGTGTGCTAGGAATGATGACGCCTGAGGCATGTGTCGACCATCGGCAACAATGATCACCACCATAACACGTGGGCCCTGGTCAGACATTAAAAGGTGTGCCAGGATTCTGAGAAAAACGGGTCGAGCCGCCTCGGGCCGCGTCTTGTCCAGTTGTGCTCGTGGACTTAATCTCTGCGAGCAGAAAAGGAGTGCTCAGCTCTCGACCTTGACCATCTTTGACCTGTGGAGATGACCTCGAGCAAGCAAAGGAGTGCTTGGAGCTCGACCATGACTAGCTTCGACCGGATGGACGACCTCGGCGTGTAAAGGAATGCTCGGGCTCGAGCGGCTCGAAATTCCTCGACCTTGACTGCTTTGACTGAACACGATGACCTCGAGCAGGTAAAGGAGTGCTCGGGGCTCGAATGGCTAAGAATCCCTGACCTCGAACAACTTTTATGAGATCGTCCTGGTGAGGTCGGGACTTCTGCTCGAGTTAGGCTGTCCTCGGGGTATTTTACTCGAGCTAGAAGGGCCTCGAGCCTCGAGGGGAGCTGAAAGGGCCTCGAGGAGACCTGCCCGATATTACCCAAACAGAATCCATGGTTAGGGATCACAGATAATTCAATGTAGCCAAAAGCATGGTTAATAGCCGGCCAGGAATGAAGGCTGGGATTGGTTTTCTTTGTCTTTTTCTTTTTCTTTTTCTTTTTCATTTTTTTTATGTAATCTTTCAATTTTGATAATATATGTATATCACTTTTTTCTTAGTTTGGATTATGTTATGGACTAAGCACTTGTTTTCATGTTTTTGTACAAATCGATTTTGCCAAATTCACATAATTATTCTAACAAAAAAGGACCACTTTCGTTTCGTGACTAGCTTTATTTTGAATCCAACACAATGCTCTTCTTTTCTTTTCTTTCAATTCTCTAGATACAACACATAGAAAGAACCTAAATTTTAGTTAAAAGAACGCCATGTGGTTGATAGAAGCCCACCACAATCCCATATTTAATTACTTTAAGAAACCTTTATACGGATAATAATTCTGTCTAACCAAGTTTACGGGTCAATACTCAAAAGCCATATGGGTTGATGCTATCTCCTCCTGATAGTATAGACAAAAAACATGGTCAATAGCCGAATAGGAAGAACTCGACACTCAGAAAGAACCTAAAATATTTCAATAGTGATATGCTCACAACACACAAGATTTAGCACAACAAGGACTATTTTGTAACATTTGCTAAAACTCTTGCACTTTTGTTAATTTTGAATAACTTGACAATTTATACTTGCATCTCTTCTGCATCTATTTTTAAAATCTTAACTATAATTTTATATAAGTTCAGATAATTATCATATTCATAGAAATCTATGAATTTTAGATTGGATTCTACATTTAATATTATTAGTCTTTCTTGAGACATTGACTAATTTTTTTCTTCTAACATATATATATATATATATATAAACTAATTTTCCAGCTCAAGTATATCCTATCTAAGCTTTCGCAAAGATATTGTAATCTGAATTCATTATTTTGAATCAAAAAATTCATATGATTATTACCACGATTCTATGTCTGTTATTAGCCCTCCATCTATCTTAAATTACTTCAAGACTTATTATAATTGATTTTATTAAAGCTATCCTATTTTTTTTCTTCAAAAGCATCGAATATTTCATGTTCATCTTCAATGTTCATCATTTTCATATTTCTATACCAAAGTTTTTTTAGGTTTAGATGATCTTTAATCATAGAAATTGCATGATTAATTTGATACTCTTGACTAAACTCTAAATTATCAATAGCATCGATAAACTTAATAACTGATCTTTCTATATTTTATGAATTTTGTGCTACTTTTATCATCTTATATCTTATATCATTTTAAAAATGATAAAGGCTCACCATGCTTCCATTTGTTACTAAATATAAGAAAATAGTTCAAAATTGTTAACCAATGTATTATCTCGCAAAATTATGAGATAAACGCATTAATTGCCTCTAACCGTAGAGAGGCCCACGATCAGCACCGCCATAGCTCCACATATCTTGTAAAATCACCTCCTCGACTATTCCATACGGTCCAATACAACACACTGCTCCATAGCCTAAAAGGATTTGCCTAAGTGATCTGGAAGAGTGCTTACCAATATAAAATCTTCTTGATTTAATATAAGTATTGGCATGTACGTTACTTGATATATTTTAAAATATATAAGATATATGATAGATGATAATTGCACTCAAAGAGTTTTTTATTTATTTCATAACTAGAAATTTTACAAGAGTTGTTATGAGAAATCAGAGATGAGATAAAATCGAAGCCCCTTTTCTCTTACATCTTTTTATTTATATACTTGAAGAGATAAGGTTATCACCTTTTACATAACATTTGTTACATTTTTTAGGTCTTCCCTCAATCTCTTATAGATAAGGTGACACCTCTTCTTTTATCTATTATTGTCCTCTATTTCCTCGTGGCAAATAGCTCTTTTTCTTGAGATAAAGATTTGGATAAGCTTTGTCCTTTCTCTGAATTATCAATGCTTTATCTTAACATCTTTTATTTTTTAAAGTGGTCTCTGTCCTGTCACATTCCTATTATCAGTTCTTCATCCACTAACATCACTGGACCCTTCTTTGGATTTTTCGCAGCAAAAGCCACATGATAATTGATGCTTTAGCACCTTACATACCTCATGCTATGTTGGCAGGCTATATTCCACAATATTTTCATATATTATTTTTTTATTTCTTGCTTTGCTAAAATATTTTCGTTTCTACTTATAAAAAAGATTATATGTTCTTTTGTGGCTTCATCATTGGGTATAACCCTGAATGATTTAATATTATAGCCTAATTAAAATGGATCTCATAGACTAATTTACCAACTCTTTTATAC
Organism: Murraya koenigii; assembly: GCA_025617385.1. Taxonomy (NCBI): domain Eukaryota; kingdom Viridiplantae; phylum Streptophyta; class Magnoliopsida; order Sapindales; family Rutaceae; genus Murraya; species Murraya koenigii. The sequence continues at coordinate 23,310,001 of CM046815.1, forward strand.
TCATAAGCGTAGTCACTTTTATATAGGATTTGAGTCATCGAAATTGACAAACCGCTTTTATTATATTAGGGTTTTAAGCTCGGTGAAAAGCTTTTTGAATCCTCTCCCTTTAAATATCGATCTTTAAGATTATGAATTGTCAAAAATTTCTCTAGATAAGTGATCTTTGAATTCTATTAAGAAATTTGGGCAATCTGACCTTCAGGTTGATCTTTGAAATAGACTTTTTTTAGCATTTTGCTAATGTATTATTCTGAAGTTTGTATTTTTAGATGATTTTGCAAAGCTTTATCTGGACAAAGTTTGCTCAATTCTTCAGGGGCTTCATCAATCATAGCAAGCCCATCATAAATCATTCAATTGCCCTTTAAAAGCAATTATTGACCTTTTAAGCATATCATTATGCCCGTGATTATTTGAGATAGATATTTATCCATTGAATTCTTTGCTGGGAAAATCTGCACTACAATTGTTAGATCCTTTAATATATTCAATTTCAAAATCGTATGCAACAAAGAATTGTTGCTATCTAATTAGTCTTTTATATTGTGATAAATTAGGTAATTTATTAAATATAAATCATTTGACCTAAGTATTATTAGATCTGACTTTAAATTTCTTTGGTAATAAAAAGAAAGTAAATTTAGCTATTCCATTTTTAATAGCTAACAATTCCTTTTCATTACTATGATAATTTTTTCTGTGGATTTAAATATTCCGCTGGTATATCTACGAATCTTTTCTTAATCCATTTTTAATACTACACCCCAGTGATTATCAGATGCATTAGTTTTAAGCATTAAAGTATCACTAGATGTTGGAAATTTTAATCTTGGTAGATTTTTGTATTTTTCTTTTAATCTTTTAACAACCTTGGTATGAAGATCTTCCCAAGATTTTTTATTATTCTTTTATAATAATCCTTGTAAATGTTATCTTTCTTTTACTAAATTTTCTATGAAATCTTCAGCATAATTAAGACATCCTAAAAATCTTTAAATTTGTTCCTTAGATTCTAGTTTATCTGGAAATAAATGTATTTCTTCAGAAATATGAGGTTGTATCTCTATTCATGTTTCATTAATAATTAACCTTAGAAACTCTATTCTATGTTTCATTCTTTTAGCTCTCTTTTTAGAAAGTAATATTCTATGTTTCTTACTTCTTTCTGCAAAAGAAACTAAATGATTAATATGATCTAGTTCATTATTTGAAAATATCAATATATTATCCGTATAAACAATAAAAAATTCATGAAATTCTTTAAAGATTTTATCCATCTTTCTTTGAAATATTTGTGGTGCATTTTTTAATCCAAATAGTATCACAATCCATTCATATTGTTCTTGAGATGTACTAAAGGCAGTAAATGGTATATTATCTACTTCAAGCTTAATTTGCAAAAATCCAGATTTGCAATCAAATTTCCTAAATATCTTTTTGTTAATCACAAAAGTAATTTATGTATCTTTATGAGATAAAAAATATCTATCAAACTTGATATATTTATTTAACTCTTTATAGTTCATGACTATACGAGTTTTTTTTCACTTCATCTCTACATGATTTCTAATCATAAAGGTTGGGCTGTTATGCAGACTTTTAGATTTTTCAATAATTTTGAGATCTAAGAGTTCTGTAATCTGTTTATCAAATTGTAATCTATCCTCTTGCTCATATCTCATAGGCTTGACTCTTATGATTATGTTTGATTCTATTAATTCAATCTTAGCATAGGTTTTATCAACTTCCCATAATTGAATTAGATTTTCACTAAAGTTTTTATCAAGTTTTTCTAAGATTTTTTCATAATCTGTCATGATTTAATTAATTTTTATATTAAAACCACCACATTGGCTGCTTCAAAAATGTAATTTTTGAATTATTCGCCTATTGAGATTATAAATCCTTGATATTATATTAGATTGATTACACATTATTTTAAGAGTAATTGTTTCGTTAGTCATTATCTAAATGAAACGACAAAGAAAATTAACTCCTAAAAGCATATCTACTCTCATATAGTCATAAGACCATAATATTAGTATGCTTAATATATAATTGTCAATTTGAATCAAGGTTTTGATTCTACATATTCCAAGAGAAATTTGTTCTTCGTTTATTCCTTGTCCTGTTAAAAGTTTATAATCCTTCCAATAAAGCTTTAGATATATCTTTGAGTTAGCCAAACTAACTCATGAACCAATATTAATTAAAGCATAGAACCATTCAGGCTTATGCATCACTTTCATATAGACTATAAAAGGATTAGACATATCTTAATAGTGCTTGTCTTACTCATTCTATTGTTATGGATATTTCTCTATCTCGTATGCAATAAGGAGAAAATTTTTCAAGAAAGTTCATTCCTAATAACAAATGACTTATTTATGTTTCATCTGCTAGTTCTATAAAGAAAGGAAAGATAAATTTTATTCCCTTAATCCTTAGTGGTATTTCATAATATTGATTTCGAGTCTTTCTTTCTCCATTAAATCCTATATATATGTGGTTCAATTAAAATTTTTCTTTCTAAATATTTAATTATTTTGGAGTTTACATAAGATTTTGCAGCCTCTATATTTAAGATGGCAAAAGTTTCATACCAAGACTTCGCATTGTTATATTCAATCTTTATTTTTAGATTTTGATTATTTTTTCTTACTATTGTTAGAACTTCATGTGATGGAGGTATCACAAGATGGCTACGTCTAGTAAAACTTTGAGTTCTACTCAACTCTGAATCCATTTTAGGTATAGAAGAATATCTCATTTCTCCTATAATTATTCTACCTTCTTGTGTATATTCTATATTATTAGAGTCATTTCCTCTAATTAGAGTAGGTTGACTGCTCAAATTCATTTCACATTTCTCCGGTAAATCAATTTCTACATTTTTCCTTGAAGAGTGTTGATAGATCTTTACTAAAAAGTTTGTCTATTTCTATAAATTTTTATCAACAAATATTTGAAAAATACAGTCTTTTGAGATATTATAAATAAACATTTCACTGTTAACCTGAATTTGTTAATGCATATTTTATGACATATGTTATGCTATATGGATATGATCCATCATGCATTATATTAATATATTTGAAATCATGACTTAAGGTTAAAGCCTTATTTATATTTTTCTCCCCAAAATTTATAGAATATTTATGATATATTTTAAATATTAAGTTTTTATAATTAAGATTTCCTTGTATTATTCCAAAGAGTGCATGCTTTTGATCTTTTATCCTATTATCCAATACAACGAAGTTTACTGGACTATCAATTCTTTCTCTAAAATGGGCTTTTATCATAATTTGGATTCCTCCAATATAAATATATCCAATTTTAGACCTATCACTAGATCTAATTCTATCAATCTTTTCTTTTATATCTAATTTTATATCTGATTTTAATAATAAAGGTCTATTTGTATTTCATCGTGCATACCTAATTTCAATTGGTTCTTTTCTTATAATAGTACTTGAAATATATTATATTTTTTCTTTTGATAATATTAGTAATTACTTGTGTTAATTTATTGACCGAAGTCATAGATATCCAATCTTTTTTTATTAATCTTAAGGTATTGTTTTTTATCAAATATTAATTATTTATTAAAAGAATTTATTCTCTAATTCTTCATCTTGATATAAATATTTATTATCTATCTCTTTCATACTCATTCTAAACCAAAACTACTTGGGGTTTCGTCAGATAGACAATATATTCTATCATTGTCACTAATATCTTCATTATCAATGACTAATTATAATTCATTGAAATCTTCAAACATTTTAATATTCACTTTATTTTTCTGATGACATTTATTTGCATAATGTTCTTCTTCATTACATAGCCAACATTTACATTTTTTAGGCATTTTTGTCTTAGATTTTCTCTTATATTTATTTTTCTTAAAGAATTTTTTCTTATATTTATTTTTATTATAATACTTTTTATTTGTTTTAAAGAATTTCTTCTTTTAGAATTTTTTTCCTATGTTTATAGGTTTTATTTGAACAACCAAATTTCTTCTTTTTGAATTTTTTTCCTATGTTTATAGATTTTATTTGAACAACCAAATCTTGATGGTTCTTCGAACTTTGAACAACATAATCCTCGATTTTGTTTTATCATTAATATTTTATCCTTTATTTCATAGCACCATTAATTTGTCATATTTCATGCAAACATGATTCTATTACCTAGAATATCAGTGTTTGTATTATTTTTATATTCTTTGATATATTCTTGCATAATCCTTTTACCCCATGGGTCTAGAATCTTTACAAAATATAAATTGTTAAAATACATCCTTTTATTATCTTCTTTACGAAATTCACATTTATAATATAATTCTTCAAAGCTATAGGTGTAAGCTTCTAAGTAATATATATCACATATCTCAAACCTAGCCAGTTTCATCATATTTTCCATCCTTTTTTTTTCTAATTCTTGTTGAAAATCGGTTTCCCAATCTTCTCTTAAAAATCTCTTATTATTTCACATTCAAACATATTCAAAACTTGATCTAAAGTTTCATTTTCATTAAGGTTATCTCTATATAATATCTTATATTTATTATTATTATTTAATTTCATAAACCATTATGCTACTATTCCTGTAAATGAAGTTTTAAGGAATTCTATAGGTTCATTTCTATTAAATCTATTAAATGCAAAGGTAATTTTCCTAGATTTTATCCAATTTATTATAATTTTATCTCTATCTTTAGAATAATCTATATTCAATCATATCTCATAATGGTTTATTGGCCTTTCTTTATACTCCCTTTAGGTTTGTTAGCCTTAAAATATTAACTTTGTTGTCTTTCGTATGTTGGTATCTCTTCTCTAGCATAAGAAGCTCTATTGCTCGATTCACCTAACTCAAAAAATTTTGGCTTTATTTCACTCATTTTTAGATGTTTGATTCTTGTTTCTACATTTTGCAAATTAATAAACACATCCTTATTTTTATCTATTTTAGAAGATTCTTTACCGTTACCAAATAATTCTTTTAAACCATTATTAGTACTTTCACTTAGCATTCTTTAAACTTATCAGTTTTTCTTTTCTCTTTATTTAATTAAATATTGGCTTTGTTATAGGCTGAATTTGAAAATGTTTATTTTATTATAGTATATTATTGTATCCTGTAGGATTTTATTATGTTCTTGAATTAACATAAGGAATTCTTTCATGTTATTATTAATTTTTTGGACTTCAACTTTCTTGAAGTTTCCTATGAATATTTATGGCAAATTTGTTGCCTAATTGTTCAATAATTTTTTTTTATCTTATTTAGTTGAATTTTAACCTTATGCCTAATGAATTTTATTTATTATATTTATGATTTCTTATTTTAATATATCTTGATCTTCAATTTTGAAGTATTATATCATTTGTTTAACTTGATCAAATTCTTAACTCATCTAATCTCCAAATTTTTTTTATTTAATTTATAGTTTCATAGTTAAAATCTTTGATTTCAAGTATTTTATTAACACTTTCTATATAATTTATAGTGAGTTTGGAATTACCTGATCGATTCAATAAATATAGAGAAATACAGTTTAACTAGTTATTTTCCCAATATCTGAATTATTAATTAAATCAAAGAGTTGAAATCTTACTCGATAATAA